>JASDQU010437596.1:0-25305 GCA_032191745.1 Picea mariana | reverse complement strand
TGCAACAAATCAGTGCTACTATTGCCTCCCGTGATGCCTCCATGAATGCATCCATAAATGTAGCCGTGCAGTCTGCAATGGCAGAAGTCAAACACAAACTGACCACCCAATTGGAATCTATCTTTTCATCACTCTGCACCAAACTCAAGCTCTCTACCGATGACTCTTTTCCTGAGGCACATAAAAAGACTGAAGGTGAAACTTCTTCCCATTCCTTTCAACCCCATCACTTTCAAAGGGACATACGCCTTCCGTGCGTGGATGTAACCAAATTTGATGGCTCAGACCCCACTAGTTGGGTCACACAAATGGAACATTATTTCTCTCTCTACAACATTACAGATGACTTGGCCAAACTCCGGTATGGTGTTCTCCATCTAGATNACATCTAGATCAAGAACGTTGGCAATGGTGGCAATGGAGAAAAACTTCCCGTCAAGGGTATATTGCTTGGACCCAATTTGTTGCTGAGATTTATGAATGCTTTGACACTGACACCAACCATTTGGGCCGTTTGACAAAATTGAAGCAATCGGGAACAGTCGAAGACTTCATAGATGCATTTGAGCATCTGGCCTTTCGAACAGAGGGCATGACTGATGCTTTCTTTCGAGAGTGTTTTATCAGTGGCCTCAAGGAGGAGATTCAGGCACATGTCCTCATGGATCGACCTACGACTTGGGTGGAGGCTACCAAAAAAGATAAAGAAGCACAACAAATTGTTTCCTCTCAAAACCGTAAGCCTTCCTTTATCCCACGCCCTAAACCAGTACTAAACCCCACCACTCCCTCTGCCCCATTAAAAATCCAAAAATTGACCAGGGCTGAAATGGCTGAACACCAACTCAAAGGCCTATGTTATAATTGTGATGACAAATATTTCCCAGGTCACAAATGTAAGGAACAAAATCTCTTTATGGCCATCTCTTAGGATATTCAGGAAGAAGATGTTGACAACTCCCCTATGCCCGAGTCACCAGAAATTTCTGAAACAAACCCTCCCTCCGACCCTCCCGAAGTGGAAACAATCATTTCCCTCAATGATCTCACTGGCTTCTCTGCCCCCCAAACCCTCAAGCTAATCGGTTACATCAAGCAACGAAAGGTCATCATCTTGGTTGATAGTGGTAGCACCCACAATTTTATTCATCGCTGCATTGCCCAAGAAACCCATTGCTACATCCATGTTGTCAATAATTTCCAAATCATGATTGCCAATGGTGGTTCTATGAAATGTGGTGGGCGCTGTGAAAATGTGCGTCTCCAAATAGGTGACTACAACCTCAAATCCCATATGTTTGCTATTGACATGGGCGGTTCCGACATTGTGTTGGGTGCCGAATGGCTAAGAACCTTGGGTCCCATTCTCATGGATTTTTAGAACTTAACCATGCAATTTGACCAAGGAGGCCACAAACATAAATTTCAAGGCATCACTGCGGGTTCTCCTGAAATCATCAGTTCTCATCACATGGAAAAATTGCTCCAAAAAGGTCATTCGGGTGTCATAGCCCAACTCCACGCCATACAAGACACCAAGATCCCACCCGTGCCCCAAGACCTACAAGCCCTCCTTTCTAAACATCAAACAGTCTTTTCCACTCCCCAAGGACTCCCTCCTTCCCGCGGTATCCATGATCATTCCATTCCCCTTGTCCTAGGAAGCCTTCCCCCCAATATACGTCCATATCGCCACCCCTTTTCACAAAAGAATGAAATTGAAAAAATGGTCCAGGAACTCCTTACTGTCGGAGTCATCCATCCTAGTACGAGCCCTTACTCCTCTCTGGTCGTCATGGTACTGAAGAAATAAGGTTCTTGGAGAATGTGTCCTGACTTTCGTGCTCTCAACAAACTCACCATCAAAGACAAATTTCCCATTCATGTCATTGATGACCTCCTGGATGAATTGAGTGGTGCCCAATTATTCACCAAACTTGATCTTCGCTCGGGCTATCACCAAATACGCATGAAAGAGTCCAACATTCCCAAGACGGCCTTTCGCACTCATGAGGGCCACTACGAATTTTTGTTCATGCCCTTTGGTTTGTGTAACGCCCCCTCCACCTTTCAGAGCCTCATGAACCATGTATTTCTCCCTTTTCTCCATCATTTTGTCTTAGTTTTCTTTGATGATATCCTAATATATAGCAAGACATGGACAGACCATCTTACTCATGTGGATCAAGTTCTCAGCCTACTCTCTCAGCACCAACTTTTCCTGAAACAGTCCAAATGTGCTTTTGGTGCATCCGAAGTAGAATACTTGGGTCATCTTGTGGGCAAGGATGGCGTCAGGGTGGACCCGAAAAAGATTGAAGCTATGCAAGACTGGCCGCCCCCAAATACTCTCAAAATCTTGCGTGGATTTTTGGGCCTCACAGGGTATTATCGCAAGTTCGTTAAGAACTATGGAAAGATTGAAGCACCGCTCACGGCTCTCCTCAAAAAGAACTCTTTCACTTGGACCCCAGCAGTTGCTCAAGCTTTTCAAACCTTGTAGACGACCATGTGCACCACTCTAGTTCTGGCCCTTCCCAACTTCACAAAGACATTTTTGTTGGAATGCGACACCTTAGGGAAAGGAATTGGTGCTGTCCTTATGCAAGAGGGTCGACCTTTGGCCTTCACTAGCAAACAACTGTCTGAAAAGAATCTGGGCAAACCAATTTATGAAAAAGAAATGTTGGTGATTCTGCATGCCGTTGAATTATGGCGTCCTTATCTCTTGGGGCAACGATTCCAAAATAAGACCGACCATCAAAGCCTCAAGTACTTTCTGGAACAACGTATTTCCTCCCAGGAGCAACAAAAATGGGTCACTAAGCTCTTTGGATATGATTATGAGATCATTTACAAGAAGGGAAAAGACAATGTCGTGGCGGATGCACTGTCCAGGAAATATGAAGATGAAGGATCCATTTTTTCTCTTTCCTTCATTTTACCCAATTGGTTGCAAGCTTTGCACCATGAATGGCTTCAAGACCCCAAAAGTTCGCATCTGATCCAGCAACTGCAGAACAAGACTCAAGCTCCCCCAAGGTACTCCTAGCTCCAGGATGAGCTTCGATACAAAGGCCACTTGTATTTAAGTAAACAATCCAAGCTCAAATCCATGGTACTTTCTGAGCTTCATGCTACACCCACAGCGGGGCACTCAGGGTTCACCAAAACATATGACCGAGTCAAGCGTTCCTTTTTCTAGGAAGGTATGAAATAGGAAATCCGTAAGCTTGTGGATGAATGTGAGGTATGTCAATGCAATAAGGGAGAAACAGTCAAATCTCCAGGCACCCTCCAACCTCTTCCGATTCCCCCTACTATTTGGAAGGATATCTCTATGGACTTTATTACAGGCTTACCCAAATCGGGGAATAAATCAGTCATAATGGTGGTGGTGGATCGCCTTTCCAAGTATGCTCATTTTTGTGCTCTTCACCACCCATTTACTGCATCCACAGTGGCTCAAATTTTCATGGATCAGGTCTTCAAGC
Source organism: Picea mariana (assembly GCA_032191745.1). NCBI lineage: Eukaryota > Viridiplantae > Streptophyta > Pinopsida > Pinales > Pinaceae > Picea > Picea mariana. Next base: position 21,811 of record JASDQU010437596.1, on the reverse strand, counting down.
TTCATGGCATGCCAAACTCTATTGTTTCTTATCGAGACCCAACCTTCACAAGCAATTTTTGGCAAGAACTGTTTAAGCTACAAGGCACACAATTGCATCTCAGCTCAGCTTATCATCCCCGGAAAGATGGTCAAATGGAAGTCGTCAACAAGTGTTTGGAAACATATCTGAGGTGCTTTTCCTCTGAAAAAAAACACAAGTGGGCTCAATGGTTACCCCTCGCTGAATGGTGGTACAACACTACATACCATACAGCCACTCGCATGACTCCTTTTGAAGCAGTGTATGGACAGAAGCCACCATCAGTTCTCTCATACTTATCGGGTACCTCAAAGGTCCAGGCGATTGACCAAACACTTACAGTCTGAGAGGATATCCTTCGTACCCTTAAAGAGAACTTGGTCATGGCCCAGAATAGAATGAAGCAGCAAGCGTTGTTAAAAAGGTATGTATTTTCTCCTTCCTCTACATACATTAGCTTATCTAGATCTAAAAGGATGTCAGTGTCTACATTAAGCATTCTTCTATCTTGGTCTTAGGAGTCTAGGGACCTCGAGAGAATCCACTTGTCTGCAGGGGGATTTCTCTTCAACGGAAAATGACGACTTACTGGGGATTAATCGAAGCTTTCAGTTTTAGTTTTCCTCATAGACATTGTCTTACCCTTCATTATTTTTAGACCTTGTTCATCCCGTATGTCTGATTGAATATGCTGATTGGATTCTTATTCCATCACATCCATTGTGATTGACAAATTTTGACTGAGTTTTGGTTTTTTTTGAAATTTTTCTGGGTTTTAAGACACCAGCGCTCCCCTGGATATGTTATTAGAGCACTAGCGCTCCTTGTTGGCTTTTCACATAGCGTTATAACGCTCTGGTGCCCCTTACACCAGAGCGCTACCTTTTTCTCTGCAAAAAAACTTCTAGGGTTGTGTTTTCTAAAATCCAATCTCTTCTTTTACCCTTGCTCAGCTTCTTTGTGGTTCAGTACATCTTCCTATTGACCTTTGACACTCTGCTTTCTGAGAAATAAGCACTTTGTTGTTCATATTTTTTGACCTTCTTCCTTATTTTGAGTTTGTCTTCTGTTGAGAACTTGGAATCAATCCATTGCTTTCTTCTCTCTTATCTGATTGAGTGAAAACTGTGGTGAAGAACATCAGAAATCTGTGAATCATCTCATTTGGTTCTTTGAGGTCATTTTTCTTAGCATCTTTCTTTTGTGTGAAATTTTTTGTTTTCTTTGCTATCTTTTGTTTTCTTTTTTCTTCTTGTTTAAATCATAGAAAGAGGGTGTGTTGTTTGTGTGAAATTTTCTTATGCTTGTTCGAATCTCCTTGATCTAAAAGGTTAGTTGGAAGGAGAATTTTTTCATTGAATTAATCATCATTTGCATACAAACAACAAAGATACATCTTAGTGATTGGTTTTCATATTAGAAAGTCTTTCTGAAAAGTTTTAGCATTACATTGGATTTGATTGAGAACAAATTGATTGAGGACACTCCATATTAGTGATTGATAGTGAAAACAACTCTTTCTCTTTCCCTTAAATAGGCATTCATTGAAAAGAAACGATTGCTTATCATCTTTATGCATTTTTTTGGGGAATTGAGTCATCGTTCCATCAATTTCACTTTCATACAACCTTTGAGTAAAGAACAGTTGTAAAACGAACGCTAATTAAAAAATTATCTAGAACATTTTTTATTTTTAGGATCTTCCGCCAACATTAGACTAGGATTAGCACTTTGGATTTGGCTGTGATTACAACTCTCTAAAGTTTTCAAAACAAACATTAGCATCCTGAGATAGGGAGAGTCAAATCCAATTGTCATATAGGTTTTCTGGGATCCCCCTCTCACACAGGGGTTACGCACGAGGTCGCATTCGGGTGAATTATGGAGATTATCCCTCCGTGGTTCAACTATCTGTAATGGTCGGATCGTATATTGGGGGTCACTTGAAGGTATACCCATGATTATGTGTGGGGTCCTCTCAGGTTGATTTCGGACTTATTATCCTGCCCATACGTTCAGATCGGACTGTCGACTGTACCCACCTAGGGACTAACTATGAATTGGTGTCTTTAGTTGCCATAATATTTAGGTACTTACACAAGGTGACGGTGAAGGGAAGTCTCACTGTACCTGGAAAAAACATTGGTCAAACTCACTCGATCTCCTTGGAGGGTAAATCTACAATTACTGTGTTGAATCTTGCACCAAGGTGAAAGTCCGTTAAGCAGGTCGCCATTGTAACTATTCCACCATATCCTAGCCCCTTCTTGACTTGATCACGTGACATTGGATTTCATCACCAACTAGTACAGTCATCAAGAGAAGGTTTTGTTTTCTTGGTTTTGATTCCTAGATTTTATTAGCATATGTTGTTTCTTTTTCCTTAGTTGGCCGAAGATTTTTTTCGTCGATTTTTTCTTCGCCAACATCGACCCTCCACATTGTTCACATAGGGTACAAGGACTTCCTCCAGAAAATATGGAAGATACTACCCCTTTACCCCCTCATTCTACAGAGAGATCTCCTCAACAGAGTGACATTCATGAAATTATAACCTCACAGGAGGAAGTTCCCGCCTCTTTAGAGGATTTACAAATTGTTTTGGAGTCTCTGGAGGCTTTTCGCATTCCTGCGGGATATGAGAGGCGTTTTCTCCAACTGAATTCAGCTAGAGAACTTGTTGTTATTAATACTTCTAACATTCCGACTGGGTCTCATTCAAACCCTCCAGTCAGAGACCCCCTTTGGACTCCTGACATTGTTTGAAGCCCACCGTGCATGGTGTGCGATCTTTATGGACCAGGAATAGGTGTCGATATACCTGTTACCTACACTGTACCCTTAGATCATTTTACTGGTACAACCATTACTCCAACTACACTGTCCATTGATCCAAACATGCCATCTGTCGGCCCAAGTTCCACTCTTTCTCTCCAGATGGCCCATTCTACAATGGTCCCTCACATTCCGACTATTCCCACCGGTAATGTGGTGGATAGCTAAGCTACGATTGGCACACCACTAGCATCTAGGCCTTCATCATCACTTCCTTCTGGGTACAAAGCACTGAATTCTTTCATTGTCACCACTGCCCAAGTTATACCTAGAAGTTCTATATATATACAACAACCCAGAGGGACCGGTCTTGGTGGCTCTAATCCATTAAGCAGCACTGGTCAGTCATTTACGTCTGGTTCCCAAATTCCAGGAACTCCACTTCATGTTGGGGGGAAACCTCCTTTCGGAGGGAAACCTCCATTTGGGGGCCAACCTCCTTTCAGAGGGAAGCCTCCTTTTGGGGGCATCTTCCTTCCGGAGGACAACCTCCATTTGGAGGGAAACCTCATGCTGGGGGGCAATCTCAAACTGGAGCCCATCATCAACCATATGGACAAAATGCATCTACAATGCCCAATCCATGGAACATTCCTTTCCCAGGAAACCCACAGTTCTTGGGAGGACATAATCCTCAAGGTCCACAACAACCTCTTCTTCCTCAAGGAACTCATCTATATCCTCCTTATGGACAAATTTTTTACCCCCCTTATAGGAAAACACCAAATCCGACTTATAATCCTCAAACCCCATCCGGTTATCCTCCGCTCACACATGTTTCTCAAACCCCCTCGAATCCTATGTACTCTGGTCATCATCAACCTTATGAAGGAGGACCCACTGGTTATACTTATCCACCTAACCCAATGTATGGTCCTACTGGTGTTCCTATGCCACACCAATATCATCCATAGATTAACCAACAACTACAAATCCTTGCGAATCTGGATCTCCCAGACTTGTCTCGGTTAACGAATGATCTTATTTTTCATTCTCCGGTTTGGCCAGTTATTCCAGCTAAACTTCCTTCTGATATTCTGAAATTTGACGGAAAATCTGGAGAAGATCCAAATAAACATGTGATGACTTTCCATTTGTGGTGTTCATCAAACTCCCTCGTGGATGATTCTATATGTTTTCATCTTTTCCAACAAACACTTATGGGTTCTGCAGCAAAGTGGTATATTGAACTACCATGTGCTTCTTTTCATGATTTCAACTCCCTTTCCATGTCTTTCCTCACGCACTTTCAACTACCTATTCGCTACGAGATGGGTATTAAACTCTTGACCTCCCTTCGTCAAACTAACTCCGTGCATATCTCTGACCATATTCATGAGTGGAGACGACGATGAAGGTTGATCAAAGCAATCATTCTTGACATATTATTGGTGGAGTGGTTTACTAAATCACTTTTACCCTCGATCGTTCGCGATGTTTCTATGGGTGGCGCAGTCACCGAGGAATAAGCCATTTCTTGGGCTCGGTACTTAGATTTGGTTTATTCACAATCTGGTACTTTGTATGAGTTTCTTTCAAATGTTTCTCGAGCTAATACCGATCCATCCAAGTCTTCATCCTCATCTCATGTGGATGGTGTTATCGGTTCCGTCACAACTCAATCTACTTTCCAGTCAACTACACTCTCCTCTGCCTCCCCCCAAACTCAAATTTCTAAAGTGAATGCAATTCAATCTGCCCCTTCACGACAATCCGAAGGTAAGAAGAAGACAAAAAATAAATCAAGAAATTCTAATAACAATGAACAACCAAAAAATCAAGCTCAAACACCTGCTACCGAAAATCAGCCACAACGAAAACTGAAATTCATGTGTATCATTTGTGGTGACGATCACTACACTCAAGATTGTCCACAATGCAATGAAGTGGGAAAAATTTTCCAGGGAAATTCACAACCCGCTGTGCTTACTCGGCCTTTTCCACAGCAGCAATCCATGGATGCTCAAACCCCCTCTCCTAGGGGTAGTTCTATCCATCCTCCTCATGAGGCCATGAAGAGTGCACATATTTATATGTTTAATGGGATTAATTTGACCACTTTCTCTAAGAGATACAACACACCAGGTAAACCTAAAAAAGGAAAAGACACTAACGGTATCGATACTTTACCAGATCCATCACCGTCCTTCGTTAGTCCTCCATTGGTTAATTCTCCATCTGGACCACTTCAAATTGAGAAATCCGCATTCGACTCTATCTTACGCCCTCCTAAGAGCACTATATGTAAAGCTACCTTTAATCCTAGTTCAAGTGCCACCCAGAACTATAACATTGTTGAAGATTTGGCTCAAGCACCGTGTGCTATGTATGCGTTATAAGTTCTACAACACTGCCCCAGTCAACATAGAATGCTCTTGGCCACTATTGGCACTGTTTATCCTGAGTCGTAAAACCATATCATGTTTAACCTAGACAATTATGCATCTCAACTCTCCCACCAACTTTCTTTCCAAGTTGATGTTGTTGTTCACAATCAATAAATACACTGAACTATTCTAGATGAGGGAGCCTCAACTTGTGTCATGTCTTTGGTGTGTTGGAAAGGTTTAAAATCACCTACACTTAACAAATCCCCAACGATGTTGCGCGCCTTCGATGGGTGAGGTTTTCATCCCCATGGGATTTTACAGTCCCTGCCCATCCAATTGGGTGGAAAAATTGTTACTGTTGATGTCGAGTTGGTCGATGCTCCCCTTGATTACAACTTGTTACTTGGAAGAAGTTGGTTTTATGCTATGACTGTTGTTGCCTTGTCGGTCTTTCTATATGTACAATTTCATCATCAGGGGAAAATTGCCACTGTTGATCAGTTGGATTTCTGCATGACCGATGCTTGCACTCCCGCTACCAACAATATTCCTTTCTTGGGAGACCACAAGATCACGTATGAAAGCGTTAGTGTTGGCTTACTGAAATATTCTAGCCTCATGGGTATCTTCCCTACACCACTTCCACCGTCTACACATCATATTGCCACTGTCGATATGATTTCAACCGCAGTTTATCAATCTTTGGAATCATCTAACCCTTGGATTGTACCTAGTCCGTTGGAATTCGATGCACTAGGTGACACCATGCCACTTAGTTCAATCGAAACATCATACATTTCTATCCAATCCATTTCTCCCTCTTCAGATGACCAACATCTATTGGCACCCGACAATCGCTCGATCCCACCACAATTAAGTTCCTCGTCGTCTGCGATCGACTACATTTCCCCATTTTTTCCTTCTGATGAATATATTATGGAAATGCTTTACATTGACAAGTTACCTCAGGATAATAACCATCATCGATCCTCTTTCTTCCCCCTCGTGAAGAAATTCGGGAAGATATACACTCTATCTCCCCTCCTGATGTTGATTTTCCAACATCTCCCATGATTTCAACTTCTGATGATTTGGATCTGGTAGTGGACATGGTGATCTCTTCGGTAGGGATGTTGGAGCCTAATATCCTTACCCCTGTCGCAACTCTCGACATGTGTTCCTTCCAGAGTAATGTTCTTCCATCCAGTGAAGATCTCTTGGAAGTCAAGACTGAGTCTTGTCCCTTGACATGGTGTCCTTCCAGAGCGTTATTCTCTTGGAAGCCATGATCAAGGAGAAGCTACGAGCATAGTTTCTCTTCTCTATAGAAAGTTCGCTAAAAAATGAAACAGAGGATTTGAGCATAGTTTTCCTCTCTGTAGCAAGCTCATTAAAAAATGAAACAACAATCTGGGGATCGAACCCGGAACCCTAAGCATAGTTATTTTACTGTGTCAAGCTCATTAAAAAATGAAATAGTCACCTCTCTTGAACCTTCTTTTCATCCACCCTTCTCCTTTTTCTCATCTAGTAGAGAAATTTGTGACAACCTCAAAGTCGGTGAATGAATTGAAGCTTGGAGGGCATGTCTCCAGCCTTTGATGATCATTCTAGAGTTAAGCCACTAGCTTTCAAGCTGGGGGCATACTGAGCTTAGTCTTTGTTCTTTCGCGTGCTCATAAATACATGAGAATGCATACGAGTAAACTTTTATCTCTTTTTCAGACCTGTATGGATACATGAAAAAGGAACCCCCTAGAGTCGTTTTTAAGCTCTTTTCAGACTCTCTAAACATGAAATGATTTTCGAGTGATCTTGCTTCCTTTCGCACTCATTAAAAGGTTTGAAAGGGTGTCTTTAGAGTGGTATTTTATCTCTTTTTCGGCCTTGTGAGACTAGCTCCATGAAAAAGGAACCCCCTGGAGTCATCTTTAAGTCATTTTCAGACTCTCTAAATATGAAAAACCACCGAGTTTACCTTCTCTGGACTCGTTAAACCATCATACATTGAAGGGCCCATATGGGACCGAACCCTTACTTCTTCTGGTTCATTAAACAAAGGAAGAGGGACTTACCGAAGGTGAGTTATATCGAGCATGTGTTACCCTCGATCTCGTTAAGTTACAAAGAATTACTCATCTATCTGGATGGGGGGGGAATTGAAGGAAGTAAGCCTAGCAGTTTTTTAGAACATTACCAGTAACTCTTAGAGTCTCCCTTGAACCTCGTCTGTTGTCTCCCCTCTGGTTTTCCCCCGTGTATCTATCTTATCTTCCTTCTTTTGGAAGGTTCCTGACCCATCATGTTCCTTTTGTCAGAAGAAATCTCGGGTCTGTAGATCTCTGTGGTACTTCCGGCTGACATTCTGCAACTAGACCATGCTCCCATTCATGGGGGTGGTTGATAATTCAACCACTGGTCCTTTCTCCATTAACTAATTTCTCTCCTTCAGATCCGAAGGAGGTTGTCATCCTCATCAAGGGAAATTTGGGGTTATTTGGTATAATGAACCCTCTCGTATATTTTTCACATTCCTCCTATAGTGATATCATGGACAATACTTTCAAGGCTTCACCCCCATAGTCAATTATTAGAAACTCAAACAATAATACATTTATATTTTCTACATGTCTGAGCATGGAAATCCTATTTTATGATTAATTGCAAGTTGGGGGAAATAGGGTGTTATAATTCCCTCCCCCTTAAAGGAACACCATCCTCGGTGTTCTTTCTCAAAAACACCTATCGTGCCTTTCTCATTTAGTTGTTTCAGAAATATTGATCCTTCTTTCTCGGTCAGGTTAATTTTCACACCTTAATATCGGTCACCTTCTTTCAATAATTCTTGGACAACAAGCACATTAGTCATAGTCTTATGCAAAAACATTGCATAAAAATTTCTAGGAAAATTTTCATAATCTTAGCACAATAATTATCTGTGAAGTTTGTGGATTTGTATCCACATGGTTGTTTTTTTATCCAGGCTCATCATTTTTTCCTTGACATATCCATTGGGTGCATGATCCTAATCAATAGTTTACAATAACTATCAAGGTTTCATCTTCCTTGCGGTCACTCACTCTCCAGACCTGAGGTCAGGCATCCCCTTTTTTGCTACACAGTCCCTCGGGTGATCCATCTTGCCTTGCCAAGGTTTTCTTGCACGGGAAGAACTACCCATCGTGTGCATGAGCCCAATAGTTTACAATAACTATTAAGGTCTCCTCTTCCTTGCGGTCACTCACCCTCCAAGCCCATGCCCAGGCATCCCCTTCTGCTATACAGTCCCTCGGGTGATCCATCTTTCCATGCCAAGGTTTTCTTGCACAGAAATAATTTCAGAGACTCTATCAAGTCTTATAGTCGAGGCATCCCTCTAGATTGTGTTACCTCAACACAATGTATTTCAGGCGATCATGTCTTATCACGGGGTTCTCATGGCTCAGCAATAGCCATTTTTCATCATCTGTCCTTTTTGGACAAATATTTTCTTCTGGCTCGGCGAAAGTTAGGGACAAAGGTTACTCTCTTTCTCACCTGTATCACAGGTATACAAAAATTCATGAGACATCGTTATAAATTTAAAATTTAAAATTTTCTTGTAAATCGGTCACCCATAGATTTCCAAATTCCACGTTTTGTTTTCATATTTGTTCCGCACTGGAACCAGATTCATAATTATGGGACTTTCCTTCCCATAGCATTTTGGCTCAGCAGGTAATTGGTATTCCTTATGGGCTTACAATGCTGCCATATCCAATACCGCTTTGCTTCCTGCACTTTCAACTTCAATCAGCCAAACAAATCGTTAGCTTTTCCATGTACATACATTTTTATTGCACCTTTACAACGTCATCACAACAATTTCAGAATTGTGCATACTAACAATCAATTTCACTTTCTCAACAGGAAATATCATTCCTTGCAGTTTGGCTCAATAGGCAATTGATATTCCTTATGGGCTTACAACATTGCCATATCCAAGACCTTTTCCCTCCTGCAATTCATTATTCACACAGCCAAACAAATTGTTAGTCTTTCATGCCTCCATGTGTATATATGTGTGTGTGTGTGTGTGTGTGTATTCAAAACCATGCATACTAACAGTTCATCACATCTACATAAACATAAAAAGGGGATTTCAATCCTTGCCTATGCATCATTTCAATCATACCAGACCTTTCAAAATGTAATTCAACATTTCAAGGGATTTTAAAAAATGTGCCAATATTCATGGTCACATTCATACCCAATGCACTCTTGCATTGTCTCCAAGTTCGTCACACTTTATGACCGGTTCTTGGGTATGGTGTGTTGGGATTTAACCAACCATTTCCTCATATGGCTTATTCATTTTCATTCACTCTTACAGCAGGACCATGATTTCTTCTATAGGCCAATCAAGATCCCAAATCAATACACATGAAACTTAAAATTTTTGCATGAATGCACCCAAGAATTATGCCTTCATTAATAACTAGGGTGCCAACACTCATGGCCACCCAAATTTGGTTTTCTCTAACACCTATACAATGTGAGTAGAAATGTTGGAAGGTCCTCCTTCCTCAATGGGAAATCCATTGTCTGTCCTTTATGCAAACATGCATTTCCTTGAAGCAATTCCATGCAACGAGCTATCTATGAGCACTTTTGTTTCCAATTGTTCCTTGATTGGTCCATGTATTCATGACATATCAGTTCATTAATTCTTCTGAGGGTTACAATCAGTCTTTACTACCAGAGATTCACGCCTCCATCATTCAGTTTTTCCTTCCTAAATCAGACCCTACTTGGGTATCCAAGGCATACAACTACCTTTCAATGTTTCATACATAACATTAAGACCGTAAAACATTTCAGAAGGGATTCTTACCCAATCCCTTCATACCTTGTGCCACATAGGCATGAACATTTTTATATCGGTTATGGMTGCTAGCACCCCCTCTRATATTACCCCATCAGTGGTGCTCCATGGGGACTTTTAAAGTCCCTTCAACAATMTTTCAACAAGAACCTTCTCATAGTCATCCTCTGATTGAGGTTGCTCATTATTGGAAACTGTATTTCTCAATAGTTCAAATCTTATTTCTTTCTACACATGACATACGTCATAGCCACATTAGTCGTCATGTAAATTAAAATGCAAGTACCATAGCATTTAAATTAATAAAATATTTTCAGACATATCCTAGCATATTTGTATGCACTTCATCACATTATCCTTAATGTTTTCATGAGTGCAACACAACAATTCTCAATCATTTTTACAGTAATGTTGGCATAGGGTCAGACCCAGTGTTCAACGCTACAATAGCGCACCAACAAAACCCTAACTACCGGCCCTTTCGACAACACCTGTGAAGTAGCTGAAGTCTCACACGAGGTAGAGGCAAGGGTGGTTGCAGGACTCAGGTGTCTACAACCTTAGCTGGGACACAGATCTATGATTATAATACTTAATAGAGCACTTAGCATCATTAGTTCATCATTGTTTAATCAATATCTACTCCCCAAAGAAAACAGAGCATTGCAGCATTTACCCTCATCTAATGTATTTAATCACTTAGCATAAAGAGTTGGATCATATCTAGAAGATTCAAGCACTAAGCACATTCAACTATATCAGATCTAACATCCTGATTCATCATAAGCACAAAGCATAAGCATATCTATCTTATCTATCTATATCAAGCACTTGGAAAATAACACATAAATACACTAGAACATCGCACAGAGCAGAATAACATAGTATTTACATGGTTCACCCCCACCCTGGGGATACGTCCACCAACTCTTATTCTTTATTAGCTTAAATCATTCATATACATGCACAGAGCCACAAAAACCCTACTCAGCATAGGACAGGAGATCTGTGCGCACCTCGCTAGATCCTCCTTCCCTGAGCTACATCTAGCACAAAGCCTTTCACAGTCTGTTACAACCACTTGCACTTAGCTCTACAAGTTCTCACACTATGCACAGAGCACTTTCACTTACCACTTTTTTTATCGACCTTACATCACATAGATTCCTATTACCCCCTCCTTACATTTCCTAGATATCTATTTATACTTTACAAAATAGGCCTAAACACGAGTAAACCCATGGGTTGACATCCCATTCCTGTTACATATTCCCAAATCTCAAAAAGGACCCAAAAAGGGGTCAAGATCCCACAATCTCTGCTTCATCTTGCACTCTGTCTTTGACAGGCTGTCGAAGCCCCAAAATAGGTCAAACTTGACCAAGGATATCCCAAAACTTGGTCAAGGGCCAACAGGCCCCCAACACTCACATGTGACTCGTCCTGAGTCACTCTCGTCTGACTAGTTCTATGTCAAACGCCTTGAGTTGCTTCGACTTGCTACTGTGCTACAGCCTCCTGTTCAGCGAACTCTTGGATGACTGCATCGTTGATAGGTCCTTCTAGACTTTTCTCAGCTGTAGTGAAAACTTGTTCTATCTCTTCTCCTTGGCCTTCTACCTATGTAAACCACTAATAGGCCTTGTCTTGTACGGGTTGGATCCTCTGAGTTACTTCCATAACTCTACTCTGGATAGTATGGATTTGTTTCTTAGCGGTCCACTGCTCTTGGGAGTGCTTCATTCTTTCCACAGTTGACATGGACTTCAGCTGCGCCTATATTGTTTCAGCTTGATACTTCGCCTCTTGGAGTTGCAACTCCAATGCCCTCAATTATGAGTTCTTCGTGAGTTTTTCATAGGTCTGGGCACTGCGATTGGTAAGTTGCTTGCATTCTAGGGTAAGATCCTTTATCCTTTCAATTGCGCTCCGGGAAGTTTCTTCTCTTTGGTCTCTTACATCTTGTGGGGTCTCAGGTACAGTGCATAGCTCCAAATCTGTTATGTGTTGTTGTAGTTCTTGAATGGCTTCTGTGAGCTGGTTCACCTGCTATGAAACTCGGTCTTCTGCCTTGATTTCTAAGAATGTCACAGAGCGAGTGCTCTATTGACCACTTCTTTTACTTTGAGTTGCTCCACGAGCAATTGTTCCTTTTCTTAATGTAGTTGTGCTTTTTCTTCATCAAACTTCACTTGGAGAGCAAGTTTTTTCCTTTTCTGTAGCACTTCTTTTCTCTACGAGTACTCCTTGTACTTGGGTCAAAGCCTGGGTGGCTTATTGGGTTTCTTCCTATGTTCGTCGAAGGCGAGCTTCGACTATATTGGCTAGGTTTTGGAGTTGAGCTAGCTCAATCCCCAATTCTGGCTCTCCCGACACAGTGGAGACTGCGCGGTTGGACTGTAGGGCCTACTGTACCCCTCAGAGTTCAGTCTCAATTCAATCGTACATCTCTTCTTGCTTTGCATCTTGTTTCTCTGAAATTTCCAGTGAAGCATCTTGCAGGGTTGTTATGAGGAATTCGAAGTCATCGGAGGTGAGGATGGTCTACATCTTGGTCATGGTGCCCTTCAATTTATTTCGGGAGGAAGGTTTCGAAGGTGAACCTTTCCTCTTCTTTAGGGGATCAACCTCGTCTCCTTGCTTCTGTTCAACTTCTCTGTCATCTAACTCTTCACCATCACCTCCTTTCTCTGGTGATATGGAAGCATTCTTCGCAAATACACTGTCTAATTCGTGGACCTCTTCAGTCTTCTTTGTCTTGCTAGGTCCGGGCATATCCTGTGCAATTTTTGGGTTGTCAATGTTAGATATCTCCATAGGGTCTACTAGAATAAGGAGGTTCACCGACCAGTCCTTTGTGATCTCCTCCAAGTCCTCCTCCATTATCTTATAGTAGGACTGAAGTTGTTGCTTATGTTCGTCAGTGCGTGTTGTGATATAAATAAAATGTCGATCAAAGGCCAGAACTGGTGTAGAGTGTTCAGAGTCATGCGAGGCTCCGACTGTATGGCTATCTTCGGCTAATTGTAGTAGGTATGGAAAATAGCATTTGACTACCACTTTTTATTCATGTCGCTTGAGTACCACAGTGTACTGAACTTCGTGGACAACGGTTCAAAAGGCTCGATGTCTGGGAAGGTCATACCTTCCAGCATATCCCAGGAAATAAAATCTATAAGGATCAAGAACCAACTGAAATTAAATTCATATCCCTGATCTTGTGCTTCTCTGCAGTCCAGCTCCAACTGGTTCACCGGGTACTTTTCCCAGTTCATCTGAAGGCCTTTCACGCACTTCCCTGCGAAGTTGACTACAAAACCGGTGACTTGGGTAGGGCAGTTCTTTTGTACTAACTTCCCTGCAATCAATTGGCAGGCGAGGCACACTGTGCCACTCTGGATAGAAGATACCTTCTAGCCTCACGTTCCCTTCTCGACATCACTATAAGTGTCCTTGATCCTCTGTGCTAGAGCGTGATCCATGGCTTTTCCAGGGTGAAAAATTTTTGGATCATGTATTTTCATACTCAAGCCTGTGATCTGATTGATCAACATCGGATCAACTGTTATACAGTGGTTTGGCCACAAATAACCACCATGGTAAAAAGACAGCAGTAGCTTGACACATGCATTCACCTCCTGGTGTCGTCCAAAGTGAGGAATATCTATGACATTCAGCAGGGTGGATTGCATGAGGTTCATAGTCCACGACTGGGGGATTATCTTCAAATTCTTCCCCTTAGTTATGGTCAGGTACTTATGCGGGGTGAGCATGTTGTATACTTTGTGATCTCCAAGGTTGAAGTCACTAAACTTCAACGCTGCAATCTTATCTTGGTCTTCTCAAACTGTGTGTATCCCCTTCGGGATGTACGTCGTAACCAAGGTGTATTCGAAATATTTGGGCACACTATCTCCATTTACTGCATTGCTCAGAGGTGGAATATAGGCGGGTAATATACTCAGGATCAATTTGGCATTCGCTATATCATCCCTGTGCTTGGTTTTCTTTTCATCTGATGGTCGGGATGGTCCGGCTCCGTGAGCAGTGGACGGAGAGGCTGGGAATCCTCTCGTCGACAATGCTTGAACACTTGTAGACATCGACATGACTCTTTTAGTCATGAGGTCAATCAAAACTATTTCAACAACTTTCTCGACCACGCTAAACTCATCTGACATACACACTCGGGGTTAACAATCTCGATTTTGGAGGGTAACTTAGACACCACAATAGGATAGAAGGCAATATCACAATGACCACTATGTAAAATCAACAAGTCTGGGAGCTCAAATTCATGATTGGCAAATGTGTTCTCGGTGCATGGCGTGACAGGATAAATAGGTAACTCGGCAATGGGTCACTTGCAACATGTATGAAGCCTTCATTAACTATGTTCTGTCTATTATGGAGTGGTCCCAACAGTCGAACAACGAGCTATCTATCCATAAATGTTTTTCTACCCATTCAGAGTGTTGGTCTAATCGTTATAATCTCCCCAATGGCTATATTTCTTTGTCATGGCGAAGTTCCATGTGTCACTGTTCTAATATCCCGGTGAAGCTCCCATTTTGCAAATTTTCCTTCCGCGAGGTTCCTTCTGGAACCTTCTGCAACTTTTCAATCTTATCTGTCTTCTTACTTATATTTCTATCCTTCTTCCTAGTGAGCTTCATCTCAGCATGCCTTTTTTCATTCTGATTTGTATCTTGTTTTGGCATAGTTACTTCACGTTGTTGAGATTCTCTCCTAAGATTCGAGGGTGATCCTTCTTATTTATCTGGAATAGGTACTTCATTCTTCTATGGGTCTTCTAGTGTTCTTGCAACTTCGACATCTGGGTCTCTGGTGCTAAATAGCTTCGATCTATTCTTTTGTTCTTCAATCAAGTGTGTGCTCCTTTTAGTCATGAATTATTTTAACTCTTACTTCTTCTACTCTAAAAATTCTTCTTCTTCTTGCCTTCTGCACTGATCTCTTTCAATCCAAGGTTTTCCTAATAGCATGGTAAATGGAGCATTGTTCTCAATAAATCTAATAATCTCAAAATCTTCCTCTCTCGAAGTTCCATTGGCATTCATAGGTATCCAGGTGAGATTTCCCCATAAGTTTATCATCTTTCCCTTGAATAGTCTTATTCCTCCTAAGGAAGGAATCACAGCAGGCCTCCCTATAGCTTCCTAGGATCTCTCTATCATGATATTCACCTGTGTTTCCTCATCTAGAACATAGTCAATGTTAAAGTCTCCTATTCTCGCTTCAGGGCATCGCTTTTCTTTGAATATCTTTGATAATCTGACATGTCGATGGTCATTCAAGATTTCTTTCATCTGTAGCAATGCTTTCTCTTATTCTTTCTGGGATTCTTCCCTAATCTTAGTTTATGGATCTGCCTTAGGGTTTTCTTGTCTCATGTTCATTTCTTCAAGCTTAGCAATCATTCTAGGGCAATCCAATACTTCATGGTTCATATCTTTACAACAAAGACAACTAGGTCTTCTCCCAGGGCATTCCTTAGCAAAATGTCTCGGTTTTTTGCAACTGTAATAGAGGTTCAATCCTCTCTTTCTTTTAAGTGATCCCCAACCTTTCATGTACTGTGTGCTAGGATCGTTCTCACTAACCTGCAAGCATTTATTTCTAGGGTCCTGCATACACTTATTAGTCCAAAGATTCTTTCTATGCATAGGGATAACATATTTTTCACTATTCTTATGAGATCTACTCATATCAAATATTCTTTCATCTATTAATACCCTAGTTTTCAAGTTAGGATAGAATCTATCAAACATACCTAGATCCATACTGTCGAAACAAAAATTGACACTTATCTTACTTCTACATAGCACAAAGCTTTCAAATCTAGAACTTTTCAATATTCTTACCTTTATCAAACCACAAGGCTTTCAAATCTTACCTCTTTTAATCAAAAAAAGTATCACTTTTGTCTTTCTCAGAGCACAAAGATTTCATAGATTACCTCTTTTCATCAGATCGGACTTCTTTTTCTTAGCACAGAGCTTGTCAAACTAAGTAGAGTACTACGCACTGGAGCAATAGATATACATGCAGAGATTTCACAATCTCAGGTCGGATCTTTGCACAGAGCTTCTTCTTCCTCAGTTCCCAGCAATCATAGTTTCAGGTCCCAACATCGGAACCATTTGTTGGCACAGGGGCAGACCCAGGTTTCAATGCTACAACAGCAAACCAACAAAACCCTAACTATCTGCCCTTTCAGTAACACCTGCGAAGCAGATTAAGTCTCACCCGAGGTAGAGGCAGGGGTGGTTGCAGGACTCAGGTGTCTACAACCTTAGCTAGGACACAGATCTATGATTATAATACTTAATAGAGAACTTAGCACTGTTAGTTCATCATTTTTTAACCAATATCTACTCCCCAGAGAAAACAAAGCATCGCAGCATTCACCCTGATCTAATGTATTTAAGCACTTAGCATATAGAACTAGATCAGATCTAGAAGATTCAAGCACTAAGCACATTCACCTATATCAGATCTAACATCCTGATTCATTATAAGCACAAAGCATAAGCAGATCTATCTATCTATCTATCTATATCAATCACTTATCAAATAACACATAAATACATCAAAACATCACACAGAGAAGAATAACACAGTATTTACGTGGTTCACCCCCACCCTGGGGCTACGTCCACCAACTCTTCTTATTTATTATCTTCAATCAGTCATCTACATGCACAGAGCCACAAAAACCCTACTCGGCATAGGACAAGAGATCTGTGTGCACCCCGCCAGATCCTCCTTCCTTGAGCTAGGTCTAGCACAAATCCTTTCACAGTCTATTACAACCACTTGCACTTAGCTCTACAAGTTCTCATAGTATGCAAAGAGCACTTTCACTTAGCACTTAGCTTATCGACCTTACATCACATAGATGCCTATTCCCCCCTCCTTGCATTTCCTAGACATCTATTTATACTTTACAAAATAGTCCTAAACATGGGTAAACCCATGGGTCGACATCCCATTCCCGTTACATATTCCCAAATCCAAAAAAGGACCCAAAAAGGGGCCGAGATCCCGCGATCTCTGCTTCGTCTTGCACTCTATTTTCGATAGGTTTTCAAAGTCCCAAAATACGTCAAACTTGACCAAGAATCTCCCAAAACTTGGTCAAGGGCCAACAAGCCCCTAACACTCACCTGTGACTCGTCCCGAGTCACTTTGGTCCGAATAGTTTTGCATCAAACACCTCGAGCTTGGCTCGAGCTGCTTCGACTTGTTGTTGTGTTGTTGTTCAGTGAACTCTTGGATGACTGCATCATTAATATGTCCTTCTAGACGTTGTTCAGCTGTAGTGACAACCTGCTATAGCTATGCTCCTTGGCCTTCTACCTCTATAAACAATTGATAGGCCTTGTCTTGTAAGGGTTGGAGCCTCTGAGTTGCTTCCATAACTCTTCTCTGGGTAGTATGGATTTGTTGTTGGGCGGTCTGCTTCTCTTGGGAGCGCTTCATTCTTTCCACAGCTGACAGTGACTTCAGTTGTGCCTATATATTTTCATCTTGATACTTCGCCTCTTGGAGCTGCGACTCTAGTGTCATCAATTCTAGGTTCTTCATGAGTTTTTCATAGGTCTAGGCATAGTGATCGATAAGTTTCTTTCATTCCAGGGTAAGATCCTTTAGCCTTCAACTGTGCTCTGGGCGATTGCTTCTCTTTGGTCTCTTACATCTTGTGGGGTCTCAGGTACAGTGCATAGCTCCAAATATCCTATGCATTGTTGTATTTGTTGAATGGCTTCTGCGAGTTGGTTCACCTATTGTGAAACTATGTCTTCTGCCTTGATTTCTAAGACTRTCACAGAGAAAAGTGCTTTGTTGACCGCTTCTTTTTCTTCGAGTTTCTCCACAAGAAAATATT
Organism: Picea mariana; assembly: GCA_032191745.1. Lineage (NCBI taxonomy): Eukaryota > Viridiplantae > Streptophyta > Pinopsida > Pinales > Pinaceae > Picea > Picea mariana. Next base: position 3,849 of record JASDQU010437596.1, on the reverse strand, counting down.
TATTTTCTTGTCGTAGTTGTGTTTTTTCTTCATCAAACTTCACTTGGAGAGAAATTTTTTCCTTTTCTGCAGCACTGCATTGATCTACGAGTACTCCTTGTAATTGGGTCAAAGTTTGGGTGGCTTGTTGTGTTTCTTCCTATGCTCTTTGAAGGTGAGCTTCGGCTGTATTGGCTAGGTGGTGGAGTTGAGCTGGCTCATCTCCCAATTCTGGCTCTCTCGGCATAGTGGAGACTGTGCGGCTAGAATGTAGGGCCTGTTGTACCCCTCGGAGTTTAGTCTCAATTTGATCGTACATCTCTTCTTTCTTTTCTTCTTGTTTCTCCTCTATTTCTAGTGAAGCATCTTGCAGGACTGCTATGAGGAAGTTGAAGTCATCAAAGGTGAGTATGGTCTACATATTGGTCATGGTGGCCTTCGATTTATTTCGGGAGAAAGCTTTCGGAGGTGAAGCTTTCCTCTTCTTCAGTTGATTGACCTCGTCTCCTTTCTTCTGTTCGACTTATTTTTCATCTAACTCTTCACCATCACCTCCTTGCTTTGGTGATATGGAAGCAGTCTTCCCAGATACACTATCTAATTCATGGACCTCTTCAGTCTTCTTTGTCTTGCTAGGTCCGGGCGTATCCTTTGCAGTTTCTAGGCTGTCGATGTCAAATATCTCCGTAGGGTCTGTAGGAATAAGGAGGTCCTCCAACCAGTCCTTTGTGATCTACTCCAAGTCCTCCTCCATCAGCTTATAGTAGGACTGAAGATGTTTCTTGTGTTCGTCGGCGCACGTTGTGATGTAAATAAAATGTCATTCCACGTTGAACTTCATCAAAGGCCGGAACCGGTGTAGAGTGTTCGGAGTCATGTGAGGCTCTGACTGTATGGATATCTCTAGCTGATTGTAGTAGGTATGGAAAATAGCATTTGACTGACACTATTTATTCATGTCAATTGAGTACAACATTGTACTAAAATTTGTGGCCAACGGTTCAAAAGGCTCGATGTCCAGGAAGGTCGTACCTTCCGACATCTTCAAGGAATTAAAATCTATAAGGATCAAGAGCCAACTGAAATGAAATTCATATGCTTGATATTGTGCTTCTGTGCAGTCGAATTCCAACTAGTTCACCAAGTACTTCGCCCAGTTCATCTGAAGGCCTTCCGGGCACTTCCCTGCAAGGTCGACTACAAAACCGGTGACTTGGGTAGGGCGGTTCTTTTGTACTAAATTCCCTGCAATCAATTGATAGGCTAGGTGCACTGCGCCACTCTAGATAGAAGCTACCTTGTAGCCTCAAGTTCCTTTCTCAACATCGTCATAAGTGTTCTTGATCCTCTGTGCTAGAGCGCGATCCATGGCTTTTCCGGGGTAAAAATCTTGTGGATCAGGTCCTTGCATACTCAAGCCTGTGATCTGATTGATCAGCGTCGAATCAACTATTATACAGTGGTTTAGCCACAAATAACCACCATGGTAACAAGACAGTAGCAACTTGACACATGCATTCACCTCATGGTGTCGTCTGAAGTAAGGAATATTCATGACGTTCAGCAGGGTCGACTGTGCGAGGTTCATAGTCCACGACTCAGGGATTGTCTTTGAATTATTCCTCTTAGGTCTAGTCAGGTACTTATGTGGGGCGAGCATGTTGTAGACTTTGCAATGTCCAAGTTTTAAGTCTCTAAACTTCAACGCTGCAATATTATCTTGGTCTGCTCGAACTGTGCGTATCCCCTTCGGGAGGTACACCGTAACCAAGGCTTATTAAAAATATCTGGGCACACTATATTGATTTACTGCACTGCTCAAAGGTGGAATATAGGCAGGTAATATACTCGGGATCAATTTGGAATTCACTACATCACCCATGTGCTTGGTTCACTTTTCATTTGATGGTCAGGATGGTCTGACTCCATGAGAAGTGGATGGACAGGCTAGAAGTCCTCTCATCGATGATGCTTGTACACCTGTATACATCAAAATTACTCTTTCAGTCATGAGTTCGATCAGAACTTCTTCAACAACTTTCTCGATTGAATTCAACTCATTTGACATACACACTCGGGGTTAACAATCTCAGGTTTGGAGGGTAACTTAGACACTGCAATAGAATAGAAGGCCATAGCGCAATGACCACTATGTAAAATCAAAAAGTCTGTGTGCTCAAATTCACGATTGTAAAAAGTGTTCTCGGTGCATGGTGCGACAGGATAAATAAGTAACTCAGCAATGGGTCTCTTGCAACCGGTATGAAGCCTTCATTAACTTTGTTATGTCTTTTATGGCGTGGTCCCAACAGTCGGATGGTGAGTTGTCTATCCATAAATTTCTTTATACCCATTTAGAGCATTGGTCTAATGGTTATAATCTTCCCAACGGTTATATTGCTTCCTCATGGTAAAGTGTCATGTGTTGTTGTTCTAATATCCTGACAAAGCTCCCATTTTGCAAATTTTCCTTCAGCGAGGTTCCTTATGGAACCTTCTATAAATTTTCGATCTTTTCTCTCTTCTTACTTAGATTTCTAGCCATCTTCCCAGTGAGATTCATCTCATCATGTCTTTTTCCATTATGATTCGTATCTTGTTTTGGCATAGTTACTTCGCATTGTTGAGATTATTTCCTAAAATTTGAGGGTGATCCTTCTTCTTTATCTGGAATAGGTACTTCAATATTTTGTGGGTGTTCTAATGTTCTTGCAACTTCGACATCTAGGTATCTGGTGCTAAATAGCTTCGAAGTTCCATTGGCATTCATAGGTATTCGGGTGAGATTTCCACATAAGTTTATCATCTTTCCTTTGAATAGTCATATTCCTCCTAAGGAAGGAATCATAGCAGGCCTCGTTATAGCTTCCCAGGTTCTCTCTGTCATGAGATTCACCTATGTTTCCTCATCTAGAACATAGTCAATGTTAAAGTCTCCTATTATCGCTTCAAGGCATCTGTTTTCTTTGAATATCTCTGATAATCTGACATGTCGGTGGTCATTCAGGGTTTCCTTCATCTGTAGCAATGTTTTCTCTAATTATTTCTGGGATTCTGTCATAATCTTAGTTTCTGGATCTGTCTTAGGGTTTTCTTGTCTCATGTTCATTTCTTCAATCTTAGCAGTCATTCTAGGGAAATCCAATACTTTATGGTTCATAGATTTACAACAAAGACAACTAGGTCTTCTCCCAGGGCATTCCTTAGCAAGATGTCCCAGTTTTCTGCAACTGTAACAGAGGGTCAATCCTCTCTTTCATTTAAATGATCCCCGTCCTTTCATGTACTATGCGCTAGGATCGTGCTAGCTAACCTGCAAGAATTTCTTTCTAGGGTCCTGCATACACTTATTAGTCCAAACATTCTTTCTATGCATAGGGATAACATATTTTTCACTATTCTTATCAGATCTACTCATATCAAATCTTCTTTCATCTATTAATACCCTAGTTTTCAAGTTAGGATAGAATCTATCAAACATACCTAGATCCATACTGTTGAAACAAAAAATTCCATTTATCTTACTTCTATAGAGCACAAAGCTTTCAGATCTAGAACTTTTCAATATTCTTACCTTTATCAGAGAACAGGGCTTTCAGATCTTACCTCTTTTAATCAAAAATAGCACAGAACTTGTCAAACTAAGTAGAGTATTATGCACTAGAGAAACAGATCTATGCACAGAGCTTTCATAATTTCAGGTCAAATATTTGCACAGAGCTTCTTCTTCCTCAGTTCCCAGCAATCATAGTTTCAAGTCCCAACAATGGAACCATTTGTTGGAACAGGGGCAGACCCAGGGTTCAATGCTACAACAACACACCAACAAAACCCTAACTACTGGCCCTTTCGGCAACACCTATGAAGCAG
>JASDQU010437595.1:61276-73840 GCA_032191745.1 Picea mariana | reverse complement strand
ACAATCCTACAGGGACATAATTGACTTTGACAACCCCAAATACATGAGTGAAGTATTCAGGAAAGCGTGAATGTGCTATGAACAGTGTAAAAAATGGGTGGAGTTTCCCAAATCCTGGAAGGATAAGAAACCAGATCAAATGAACCAGCGGAAGAAGGGATACCAGCCAGCTCCTTATTGGAATGCAACAAAAATGATTTTCGAGAAAATAATTTCACTCCAACCATCCAAATACGCAAGGCAGTAGTAAACCGGTAAATTTGGGGATGGAGAAGCTCGAAGATAGCCCCCGTGAATCATTAAAGTGTTGGGAATGTGGAGAACCTCATTTAAGGAGGAATTGTCCATGTTTGATTACAACAAGAAGAGTTGTTGTTCATAATTTGCAGGAAGCCTCGATGGTGGGTGACGTGGGAAGGAGCCTACATCGAATAAGTGCAACCATAGATGGTCATCAAGCTGATCATCATTCCTCTGTGGTAGAAATCGAAGGTAAAATCAATGACACTCGAATTTCTGATTTGATTGACCGTGGAGCTACGTTAAGTTATATTACTCCTGATGTAGTAAAGTCAAATAAACTTAAGAAACTAAAGCATGAAAAATCATGGCTGGTACAACTAGCAAGAGGTACTAGAAGGAAAGTGGCTGACTTTATTTATGATTTTGAGTTCATCTTAGATGGTCAAAATATAAGAACAAATCTGAACATCCTACCACTAGGATCTTATGATATGATTATCGGGATGGATTGGTTGGAACAACACAAATCAATACTAGATTGTTATACAAAGATACTTAACTATAAAGATGATTTTGGCACTACTAGAACAACCCAAGGTATACCAAAACCTGTATTAGTCAGACAAGTTTCAGCGATACAACTCAAGAAATGTATGAGAAAGGGATATCAAGTTTATGCCATCCAAGTAATGAATCTATTAGAAAAATATGATGAGCCAAAGTTAAAAGACTTTGTTGTCCTACGTGAATTCAGAGACACGTTTGTGGATGAGATACCAGAATTACCTCCTAGAAGGGAAATAGACTTCTCCATAGACCTACTACTTGGTTCAACACCTATCTCAAAAGCACCTTACCGAATGAGTCTACCAGAACTGATATAATTAAAAATACAATTACGGGAGTTGTTGGACAAGGAGTATATCAGACTGAGTGTTTCACCATGGGGGGAACCAGTCCTCTTTGTGAAAAATAAAGACGGTACTCTAAGACTTTGTATCGATTATAGACAATTGAATAAAATGACTATTAAGAACAAGTACCCCTTACCTAGTATTAATGAACTGTTTGATCAAGTAGGTGGGGCCAAGATCTTTTCGAAATTGGATTTATGATCTGGTTATCATCAAGTTAGGATAAAGGATGAAGATATAAGAAAAAAATATTTTTGAACCAGATATGTACACTACAAATTCATGGTCATACATTTCGGACTCACTAACGCACCATCCACGTTTATGTTCCTGATGAATAGTATTTTCAGTCAATACTTGGACAAGTTTGTACTAGTATTTATTGATGATATTTTGGTCTACTCTAAAATAGAGGAAGATCATAACGAACACTTGAGAATAGTTCTGAAAAGATTGAGGAAACACAAATTGTACGCCAAGTTTGATAAGTGTGACTTTTATCAAAATAAAATACAATATCTAGGACATGTAATTTCAGCAGAAGGCATTGTCGTAGATCTTGAGAAAATAAAAGCCATCATAGAATGGTCGGTACCTAAGGATGTAGCGGATATCCGGTCATTCATGGGAATCACCAGATATTATCACAGATTTATAGAAGGGTTCTCCAAGATAGCCTACCCCATCACGTCATTACAAAAGAAAAGGACCAAGTTTAACTCGTCACAGAAATGTCAAGATAGTTTTAACAGGCTAAAGGAATTATTGACAATTGCACCCATATTGAAGGTAGCGGAGCGAGATAAAGACTTCACTGTATGTGTTGATGCATGTAAAGAAGGGCTAGGTGGTGTCCTAACTTAGGAAGGACACATGATTTGTTACGAGTCTCAGAAATTAAAATAACATGAGAGAAATTATGTCTCTCATGACTTAGAATTGGAAACAGTAATACACGCCTTAAAAATGTGGCGACACTACATAATGGGTAAAAAATTTCCACTATTGACGGATAATAGCAGTGTGAATTATCTGTTTAGCCAACCTGATCTTAATCCAAGGCAAGCAATATAGCTAGACTTCTTGAGCGAATTCGATTACGAAGTCAGACATATCAAGGGTAAAGAAAATAAGGTAGTAGACGCTTTAAGTAGAAGATTCCATGGGTTACTTGAGATAAATATCAGTAGGGAAGAAAGTGATCTGGAACAAATAATAAGGACAACAGGTATTAATGACGAAAATTACACTAAGATAATGAAAAAATTACAAAACAACACCGCAAACTCAAATAAACCAGATCTAAATATCGAGAATAAGGGACTATTACAGTTTAAAAACACACTTTACATACCAGATTCAACAGAGTTAAAATTAATAGTCTTGGATGAAGTGCATAAGAAATTGTATTCTAGCCATCCAGGATACCAAAAAAAAATAACAACACTTAAAAAACTATTTTACTGGCCTAGTATGAAGGGCGAAATGACAGAATACGTGGCTAGGTGCCAAGATTGTCAGCAGGTTAAGGTCAAGCACCAACATCCAGCCGACCTATTACAACCATTACCAGTTCCAGAATGGAAATGGGAGACCATATCACTGGACTTTATAATAGGTTTTTCTAAAAATCAGAAGCAAAATGATTCTATCATGGCTGTAACCGATAAACTTAGTAATTCTACACACTTTATTCCTATAAAGTCTACTTTTAAAGCTATAAACATTGCTGAAATATTTATGAAAGAAATTTTTAGACTACATGAAATTCCTAAATGGTGATTTCAGATAGAGACATAAAATTCACATTCGCTTTTTGGAAGGAATTTTTTGTCGGGCTAAATACTAATTTGAATTTCAGTATGAGTTATCACCCACAAATGGATGAATAGACCGAAAGGACAAAAAAAATTGCAGAGGATATGTTACGCATGTATGTAAGAACAAAACCAAACAAACGGGAAGACTATCTACACTTGGTAGAATTTGCATATAACAATGGGTACCAAACTTCGACTAAGTTAAGCCCTTTCAAGGTACTGTACGAAAGAAAGTGTACGACTCCAATTAGCTAGGACAACCTAGTTGACAGACTCATGGTTCGACCATAAATGCTCCAAGTAATGGAGAACATGGTAAGGAAGGTACAACAGAACTTAAAAGAAGCACGGGATAGACAGAAGAGCTATGCAGATAAAAAAAGAAGACACTTGGAATTTCAAGTGGGAGACCATGTTTATTTGAAGGTCAAAGCCCAAAAAAGTTCGTTGAATTTAGGGAACTATGCCAACTTGGCACCCAGGTTTTGTGGTCCCTTCGAGATATTAGCTCAAATTAGACGTGTAGCATACCAACTTCCGCTTCCAGCTAATCTAAGAATTCATAATGTATTTCATGTTTCCTTGTTGAAAAGTACGTTAATGACCCTACTCATATGATCGATTGGAACTTGGTGCAAGTGGAACTAGAAGGCGAGTTCCAGGTGAAACCCCTACGTATTCTAGATCGGAGAGAAATAGCACTTCGGAACAGAGTCGTCGCTCAGGTAAAGGCGCAATGGAAGCACTTTAGTCATGAGGAAACCACCTAGGAGTTGGGGAGAGATTTGTGGAAATCTCATCCAATCCTGTTCCAAGAAAGGAACGAACACTGAGGATAGTGTTTAATTGAAGAGGGAAAGGATGTGACATCCCCAAAAATAAAGTATTTTTGAAATTTAAAATTTATTGAAAAATTATTCTGTTTTTAGTAAATTCGAATTTGGAAAATTTTTGCCATTTATGGCAAACCCAAATTTTGAATTTAATAATTGTAATAAATTATTATGACTGTTGGATAGAGATCTGATTTGACCCAACTAACTATTGGACTACGACACATGTACGAACACAAAATATTTTGGATTTATTGCAGAAGGACAAATGGAACAACCATGTTAAAATCAACTGACCATGACTCCATGAGTGGGGAACATGTTTGAACTACCTATGGGCTGATTATTACAAGTGAAAAATTAGAGATTTGGCCATTGGAAGCCCCTGGGAATCAGGGATTTACAAGGCTGCAAAAATCCCCAAAGGAGGAAAAAGACCTAGGCAAAAAAAGATGGTTTTGATAAAGGGCATATGTGAGGAGGCAAGACACTCCCAAGTATGCTAAGAAAGGAATTAACTCTTGCTGTTATGAACACTGTTTGAAAAGTGTGAGGCAAGGAGGAGGATGTAGGGAATACTTGTTGTTATGAGCACTAAAATTTTGAGTGTGAGGCAAGGAGAAGGATATTGATAGAGGAAGACATTATTGAAGAGGATATTCCAAGTTTTCCCTCATGGTGTCATGGTTAGACTAGGGGGTGAATAGGACACTTGATTTTGGATGCCCTATTCTATGGTTGGGAGGAACGTGGTTGTTCCCTTTGTCTTCCCTACAAACTAGTTCAGATATGTTATCAACTCCCTCTCTATTTAGATTTTTATATAGCTAATATAATGTAAGTTTTAATTATGAGTCCAATTATTTCCATATCTGTTTAAATGAGTAAACTGTAAGGTCTCTTTCAACAGAGCCTTATAAAACATAATATAAAAAAATAAATTTAATTAGAGAAGTTCTATCCTGACATATTTACAATTCCATATTCAGTATACAACCATTCATAACCATTCAACATAATTAAAATTTATGAGCAGATCATAATAAATTACACAACACAGTATAATAATGAAAATGCATACCTCTAACTGATGCTACTGTTGCCAAATCTGCCTTATGCTCTACCCGAAACTGTCTAACCTCCCGGCTATCTAGGAACAGAGCCTCTTCGACTCCCTAGCTCTAGGATTCTGTAAGAATTCCTGGCCCTCGAGCCCAAAACTCCCAGCAACACAATGCCACTATATATTCCATGGTAGGGTGTGGACCCTAGTCCTATTAGGAGGGGTGAAGGAATTTCCCACCCTATATCCTCTAAAACCTGGAGTCATGGGAGGATGGTGTTATCTCACGCTCCCCTAGACGTGTGATGATGACTGTTAGTTGCCTGTTGCGGTAGCTTGGTCAAGAGAGTGACACTTCCCCTTACGAGTTCTATTTGGAGTTAGGTCAATATAGTTGACGCTCCAAGATAGTCTAGAAAATGAAGGATAGGGATGGAAGACAAAAGTAAGTTAGGGAGGAAGGATGAATAGAAATAATTGAGTGTATGGGGATTTTTCCTTATAGTGGAATTTATTGTTTTCCCTTTTTGAAAAGAGAATATGTAAATATGTATATTTATAATTTCTTAACTAAAATACAATTATCTAAATAAACATTGTTGTGCTAAATTATTATAATTGAGGGATTTTGTGAACATTTTAAATAGTTTATTATCTTTTATGAAATGAATGGTCTTGTTGATTGGATTGGACACATACAAGAATTACTATACATGTGATAATTATTGTCATTAGTACATGTGTGAGTCTTGTATGTGCTAGCTACACATACATTTCTTGCACATGTACACTAGTATGTATAAGTTTTTTGTTTTGCTTACTGATAATGTTGTTTATTTGATGTGGATGTATGAACCATGTGTCATTACCCTTGTATTGTAAATTAATCTAACTTCGGGATGATGTTTCTTGAAGGGTGGGTGTATGTAAAAACCCTAATTAACTATGTGATTATCATGAATGATAAATATTAATTTAATTAATAATCAAAATATATTAATGAGTCTTTATTATTTTATTATTAAAAGGTGGGTGAAGTAATTAATGGAAGGATAAGGTTTTTGGGAATTCATGGAGGGTTAAGGTTGTTGGTAATTAATGGGAGGATAAGGTGGTTGAGAATCAATGAGGGGGATTTGAGAGAGGAGGATAAGAAAGAAGGGGAGGACTTGGAAGAGGGAGATTATTTTTCTGTGTGAGATTTATGAATTCCTAAGAGGGAGGAGGAGGAAATTGGAGAAATGGTTTTTTTTTTGGAAGCTCTCATAGGGAAGTGGTGTTGCTCGAAATTTTGGGCTCGGGGGCCAAAAAACCGTAAGGATTCCTAGAGCTAGGAAGCTGGAGAGGCTCTATTCGTAGCTAGCTGGGAGGAAAAGATTCATCTTTCAGGTAGTTTGAAGCAATTTTCAGGCAGTTCAAATGGTTAGGAACAACAACAAAGAAAAGGACAAACTTCTTCTTCAAGAGGTATTTTACTAGTATACAATTTTGTTCTAAATGAAAGAGGTATTTTACTAGTATACAATTTTGTTTTGAATGAAAGTTATGATATGTATCTATGTATTGAAAACATGTAATGTGTTGTGTAATCTGTTTTGTGACTATTTTGGACTGTATAATTTGAGAATTTAATATTTAACTCATTAATTTGCTAGAAATTCAACATAAATTAGATAAATTTGTTGTAATGCAAACATAAATAGAAATTAGATGTCATGCTAACAAAAATACAACATAAACTTCTTCATAAGGAATCTTTCAAAAAAAGAAAAGTAATTTAGATTACAAATTTACCATTTAACTTTGAAACCCTAATGAAGGGCTTTACTTAAACCATTGATATGTTACATGTATATTGATTCAAATTTGAATTATTTCATCTATGTTTAGATGATTAAAACATTGGTATGATGCATATATTTTATGTTTGAACTGATATAACAACTCGGAAATCTATCAAGTAAATGAAGCATAAATATCGATAGTATGCCATTAAACCCAATTCAGAATAACTCTTACGTTAGGGTACTATCTTATGAGTGTAACAATAGGATAAATTGCAGTGCATAGAAAACCCTTGCAAAATTGCCTATGTATAAATACCCATGAGAACTAAGTCGAGAAACGGGGCCTTAATATTTTTGACAGGTAAAGTCTTAAGATCTTCCTTTTCGATACCCCTTTTTTCGACACAAGCTAGAATCAAAACTAATACTCAAAACTAGTATTCTGCAAGATAAATATAACCTTAACAAAAGAGAGAGGCCTAATTACTGTTGAAAATCCATGTGGACGCCGCAGAAGAAAATCGGGGATTTGAAATGTCTACAATAGAATGCATGAGTATTTGAGTCGTCCCCATATTATGACAAACTTATAGACACAATCATATAAAAGAAATGCAAGATTAAATTACAATAGATTATTCTGAAATATATATTTGAGAAATTTTTGTATTCATAGAAACAATGCGAGTTCAGTTTTATTTTTTTTAACCTAGTCTTAGCAACAACTCATTTTCTTGGCAAGAGAGGAAGAATACAGTAAATAGGGAAATAATCAAGTATCTATAACTACAATAATTATTATTATTTATGGAACATACAGATCGAATACATGTCAGTCAAATTGTCTCGATTGCAGTAAATGTCTTAACCATATTTGGTACTCGAAAGGCTAAGAGATAAACTTTCTAAGAGTTACTATGCCTTTCCAAGTTTATACGACAAGGACTATAGCTCTTTATCCAGAAATTTATTTAGAGAGTTGTTCAAACAAACAAAAAAAATTGAACACAGAATCCTTATATTACTGAAGGCAAAGAAGAACCATTTTGTAATGGAAACTGGTTGGAGCTAGGACCTGCTCTTCCTGGAACCTATAGAGTTAGAGTTGAAGGGAAAGGCTTAGAACTCAAGTACCTTTTTGCCAAGAACAGGGGTGGGCATCCGAAAATTGTGCAAACCAAAGCTCTGTAAAACATACCATAAATTGTTAAAATCTTATAAATGGAAGCAAAGTAACGAAACATTAATAGAATGGACAAATGTTGACCAACAATTTAAATTACCATAGAGACACTCATATTTTGATGTGCAAGCTCAGGTCCTTGCTTTGTTGAATGCGAACTAATAGATGATCGACCGAGGAAGGAGAGTGCAGTAAAACTCTGATGGGTACCTCGCATCGACAAGGCCCATCATTAGTGACTTATACCATTTCTTTAAAGCAAAACTGAAGATAAATAAAGAAGAGATAGTACAGTAGCCACGGAAAACAAACAAAGTAACTGACAGGGTTGTTTTATTCCTTATCACCTAAATAATACAAGTCGAACTGTGCAAAGGCTTGTTTTAACCCTATCCAGGATTGAACTCACAGAAAGTAACAAGGGATTCATGTAGTCAGTATGAATATAACTAGACCCCGAGGGTTCTCCTTGTAATTTACATGAAACTGGGTAAGAGTACCGACAGAGAAACATGCCCATCTTAAGGAACGACAAAAATGAACTTAGAGGGACACACAGTTTTTCTTCAAAGAAAAATAAATTGAACGATTTTTCCTTGACCTTCAATGCTGGACTACGATGGATAGACATAGGGTAGGACTAAGGAGGAACAAATATTTAGGGCTCAATGAATACCTAAGTTCCTTTTCCTTTCCTGTGGATTAACTGATATTTCTTAGGAAAAGAACGAATGAATAGAGTGTCGCAACTTTCGGGAAACAAGGATGAACGAATAACCTAGATGATTTCAGTACAATAACTAAACTAGAAGCATAAGAGACATTAATGTTAGGGGTTAATGTATTTTAATACAGAAAAGAACAATGAAAAGAGACGACCATGATCATAATAAACTTTTGAAAAATCTATTTGATGTTTAATAAACTTACCCAGAAGATGGACATGGTCGATTGGTTCGTTGATTAAATGGCCTCCAGAATGTTATTCTTTCTGTTCTGAAGGTTTAATACATAGAGATAATGTCAAAATAGAAGTATACAGGAGAAACGTCAAAATAGAGATACACGGGAAAGATTGATAACCAGAAACATCCGTGAGACCTTTTACCATAGCAATCACAGAGCCAAAAATCAAAATGGTTTGGTAGTCTTGGATGACCGTCGTTTAGGCACAACATTGTTTAATGAGGGCCTGTACCTGAATGTCAGGTTAGGGCAAGGTGGGGGATCTTAGGTAGGGAACTTTAAATCATACGATAGTGTCAAAGGAAATGTGTTAAGAACGCTTTAATTATTCTGGGGAGAAGCCATTAATCCATTACAATCGTACCTCAAGAGAATTTGCCTCATATCCTTGGAAAAGTCATGATGACAGATAGCCCAGAACTTCTCGTTGTAACCCTTACTTAACTTTTGTCTTAGGTTTCCTCGCGATCATCAATGTTGGTTAAAGAATAGAAAACCCTATGCCAAATTTGGTCTAGATAAGAATGTTTGTGAGGCTTAAGTATTTAACAAAGTATACATAACCCGAGAAAAACACCTTAAATGTCATCAAACTCACATGGGAGAACGAACACACTATCTGAAATACATTAGTTCAGTATCTGCCTCTGTTTTCGAGGAAATCATGGTACCCACTCAGGATTTAAAGACGAGCATACGTGGATACCCCATGGTAAACCTTACCTGTGTGAATAAGGCATAAGTTATGGTGACATACCTATGAATATCAAAAATTCGGTGATGACAGAAGCTTTGACTATATTATGGTAGCATATTCATTTTTATATGTAAATATAATTAGTCCTTGTGGAATCCGGTAGTATAGTTTTTGTGAAGCATCGATATGGACTACTATTTAATTGCAAATAGATCCTTGATTGAATTCAAATCTATCCACCGCCCTTGTGGTTATGTTAGGTATAGTTCCTTATTTCACATTACTAAGTAGAAAGAGAAGTTTGATATGGATCTTAATGTTGAAAGAAGTTTAAATAACCTTAAGAGAAAGGGAATTTTTTAATTTTTTTTAATGACTTTTTAGGGAAACATTACAGACACCCTAGTAGACACTCCAGTAAATTTTTTGGTCCGAGTTGTAAGAATTTGTAAAACTTTCCAAAGGAAAGTTGTATTTATCAAATGTTTAGTACACCCTAATCAGTTGAGGCCTACATAGATCAGTGTGTGATCATGTAATTTCTATCCCTCGTTTCGAACAACGTGAAGTGCTCACCATGGAGGGATGATACATGAATTTGTGGAATTAACCACTGAGTATGTACGAGGGTGTTAGGTGTACTCATATCTAAGCTCTATGGTGAATCATAGAAGTTGAATCTTCGATTAACAAGGGGGGAATGTGACATAGATTAATTTCAGAGTTGGTGAGGACCAAGTTTTGCTTCTTTCAATTGCCTCAATTTTTGTTCACACGGGGATAGTGTGAAGTTTTGTTTAAGGGGGAGTGTGAAGTTATGTTTGGAAGCTAGTGATAGTGATAGTTATAATTACTATTATTATCGGATGCGATTAAGGAGGAGTGTTAAGGAAAATGAATAATTACATCCTTAGTTAGTAAACTAATATGTTTATGGCTACAAGAGTTGGTAAATCTTTGTAACTATATGTTTCATATTAATATACAAAACACATTATGTGTTGTGGTGTGTTGCATCAATTATATCTCATATATTTTGACATTCTTCTGCAGGCTAGTCAAGTCCATTGTCGATGAGGCTACAAACACAGTTAGAGTCTACTATGAAGATTCCAAATATATATTTAAAACAAATATTATGATTGTTTACTATTTTTAATCTATTTTTGTCTTGACTTACTAGCACTAGAAGAGAGTAGGATCTACAATCTTAAAAAGATTTATTTTTTTTGATAATGTTCAAACGCTTTGTAATTTGAATGATATATTGGCTTTTATAATTTTAAAAAAATATAATGTTGATATTTTAAATTTTGAAAAAATACACACTAAGAGAGACATACCTTATATTTTACTTGAAAAATAACATGTATTGTTAGAAAAACTCAAATTTCACATAATTATTCACAATTTTTATAAATAAAATTATATATTGTGAAAGCTAGTTCAATTTCCTACATCTAAGTTTTTTATACCATATTCAAATTCATTGTAAAATTACCTTGAATAATCCCTCCAAGATTTTTACATTGTCATGACCATCATTAACTTGCACTCATCCATAAAGGATGTTTTACATTCCAAAAAAATTATATATTTATGGATAAAAATAAACCACTCTTATAAAATGATGATAAACCATTAATAACATTGATTACCTAACATTCTATTAAACTATTATATTGTAGAAGGGATAATTATGATAGTGCTGCATATAAAAGTGCTGCATATAAAAGATGTTGATATTCCATGTCTCTGATTATATTCTGTAAAGCATAATTATAATGATGATACATATAAAGGATATTGACATTGAAGTGTTTGTGTTGTTATGGTTGGAGATATGCGACAGTTATAAGAAAATATAAGTGCTTTTTAGAAATGGTAGGAAATATTTCTCTTCGGTTTTGTCAATCAATTTCCGATGTCCCTCGCCAAAGTGACTCAAGAACTTGTTATTTCCCTTTAATGTAATGGAACATGACAAGTCATACTTTGTCGAGCAATTGATATATTAAGATTTTAATGTAAATGTTCAACTTCTTTATATGCTTCTTTTCATTTGTAACAGTTTCAGTATTTTTAAGTGATATTTTTATTTTGTATATATAATCATTGTATTAAGATTTGATTACATTGGATTTTATTATAAGAAAATTTTGCAATAGCATGTAAATTTTATTTACAATAAGATCAGCCTACTTTGATTGTTTTTACTGTTTTTACTAATATATTTTATATATTTAATTTGTTAATTCATAAACTTAATAAATAAATAAATATAAACTAATAAATTCATAAATATAAATTAATGATAAATTTTTCCAAAATTAATTTTTTTAATATTTGAAGATTAAAATTCTTCTGAATTTTATAAAATGCATAATTTGATATTTTTAAAATATTGCTTCTGTATTAAAACCGTGTTGAATTTTCTTATTATGTACATTCTCAAATGTATCTTCTGCCTAAAGGATCATATTCAAATCCTATACTAATGTTGCTACAACGTATTCTATTGACTAATGTTGCTAGAATGTAACTAATGTTGCTAGAATGTGTTCTATTGAATAAAAACTTGATTCATAAAGCCCCTGTAACTGGCCGTTAACTGCTTTTTTGAATATCATATCAATAAATAATTCTGATCATCAATAAGATGTACAGGGCGTCATGGCACTACTTAGGGGCTGAGAACGATTCAGTTGTTGTTGGATGCACTACTTAGGGGCTGAGAACCTTTGGAGCTAAATTTGATTTGTTTGATATCTCATATATGTTCTCCATGGTTACATGATGACATATTTATTCGTTTACTTCGTATTTTAAAGCGCCCATAGGATTTCCTTGCAAGAGTAGAACATGTACAAACCTGTCCCTTGATCAGTGAAAAACACGCCGCTTCACGTTATTTGTTTGAAACAGTAACATCACATATTCATTATTCACTTTTGGCTTGAATTCGACATGCATGTGCAAAGAGGCGTACTCGTAGAAAAAGAGTAGATAAATGACTTATTAATCGAATTTAGGGAACAAGACAATGGAAAGTTCTTTC
>JASDQU010437595.1:32275-43170 GCA_032191745.1 Picea mariana | reverse complement strand
ACCAATCTACTTGCTCTGTTCACCCCCTAGCTTCAGCATGAATCCATGAGGGCGAACTCTAAAACTCTTCCTTAGCTATAGTCCTTCTTTACTTCTCAAAAAACTTCTCCTTTCCTCACACTCAGAAAATAGTGTTCATAACAGCAAGAGATTATTATTTCCCCCCAGCATACTAGGTAGCGTTCTACCTCCTCCCATATTCTATATATGCCAAAACCATTGGTGCATAGGTCTTTTCCCCTTGGGAATTTTTTGCAGCTTTCCAAATCCCTATTTTCAGAGGCTACCAATGGCCAAATTATTGATTTTCCACTTGTAACATTCAGCCCTGAGGTAGTTCCAACATGTTCACCACTCATGAAGTCATGGCCACTTGATTTCAACTTGGCTATTCCATTTGTCCATCATAAATAATTATAAGAATATGTGTTTCTTACAAGTTTCATAGTCAAAGAGTTGGTTGGTTCAAATGAGTTCTTTTCCTAATAGTCATAATCATAATCTACAATTAACTAAATTTGGAATTCAGAATTGCCATAAATGGCAATAATTTTCCAATTTCAAATTTACCAAAAATGAAAAATAAATTCTTAAGTATTTTCAAACTTAAAAATAATTTATTTTTGGGGATGTTGCAGTCTAACTGAAGAAAAGTATTCTAAGAATTATTGTTTTCGATTTCATTCCATGATTTATATTCCATGAATTTAACATCTCTACTTACTATAAATTACTTAGTGACATGATTATATAATTTGTATGCTTTGGACTTTTCACTATAGCCAATAAAAATCTACTTCTCACTTCTATCATCAAGCTTCTTTCTTAGTTTTTCAGGAACATGACCAAAAGAAATACAACCAAAAAATCTGAAATGAGAAAAAATGAGCTTTGATCCACTCCATTTTTCTTAAGGTACTTTACTTTCAACACTGGAAGTTGGTCATATGTTCAGTATGTAAACTAAACATGTAACTACTTCATCCCAGTAATCTTTGGACAATTTGTGTGTTGAACTGTTGCTTGTGCAAGTTGCTAAACTTGATGAAAGTAATTTTAATTCTTTGGTGATATGAGAACATATTTGTGTCTTGGAATATTTGAATAATGTATTGAACACTATTCAATCTAGATAACTCAATATTGGTATTTATTTTCTTGGAATTAACTACTCTAACAAATGCCATGTAGGGTGAAACAAGACAATCTACTGAAGATATGCATAAAATTAGAGAAAATTATTTCTTGGATGAGAGATGAGTTCACAGCATGTAAAGAGAAAGAAAATAAAATCATTGAAAAGGGTGAAGGAGGATCTGATTCCATCTGGAGATGGAAGATCAAGGCTTCGAAGGAAAAAAAGTTGAAGGTAGTCAAGGCTCCCAAGGAGAAGAAGCTGCAACATTATTGAGAAGTAAGTATTTTGGCATGGATAAACCTGGATGGAGAAAACCTCACCCCGAGAAAGAAAGGATCGAATGAGAAGGTACGAAGATTGTAGGAGAAGCTGAGAATCCATGAAGAAGGAAGATAGCCCAGAATAAATGAAAAGTGGAGCGAAGAATATGTAGAGACATGCGTAGATATTGAATGCAACATAAATTTTGGTTGATTTTTGGTTTTTTAGTCACCAACAAATATAAGAAGAAATGAAATGTTGTAATTTGAGGGATGCATGTTGGGTTTTATCCGAAACCTTAATAGAAACTCAAGTAATTTTTTTGGTCAGAGTTGTAAGAATTTGTAAACCTTGCCATAGGAAAGTTGTATTCCCAAAATGTTCAATAAAACCTAATCGGGTGAGGCCTACATAGTTCATTGGTTGATCATGTGATGTTTATCCCTCGTTTCGAGAAACAAGAATCACTCACCATAGGAGGGATGATACATAATTTTTTGGAATGAACCATTGGGTATGTATAAGGGTGTTAGGTGTAATTGTATCTAAGCTCGATGGTGAATCATATAAGTTGAATGTTTGATTAACAAGGGGGGGAATTTGAGATAGATTAATCTCAGAGTTGGTTAGGACCAAGTTTTGTTTCTTTTAATAGCCTCAATTTTGTTTTGCGCACAGGGGGAGTGTGAAGTTTTGTTTAAGGGGGAGTGTGAAGTTATGATTAGAATATGGTGATAGTGATAGTTATAATTACTATTATTATCAGATGTGATTAAGGATGAGTGTTAAGGAAAATGAATAACTACATCCTTAGTTAGTAAACTAATACGTCTATGGCTAAAAGAGTTGGTAAACCTCTGTAATGTATTTGTAACCATATTTATAAATATAGGTTACATATTAATATACAAAACACATTATGTGTTGTATTTTGTTGCATCAATTATGTCTTTTCTCTGTAGGCTACTCAAGTCCATTGTCGATGAGACTACAAAAACATATAGAGTCGACTATGAATATTCCAAATATATATTTAAAAAAAATATTATTATTGTTTATTGTTTTTAATCTATTTTTGTCTTGACTTATATCAGAATCTGTATATACATTCCTCTTTTATTCTTGCTACAACTTTTTATGAACTTAACAAGCACTAGAAGAGATTTTTTTTTATAATGTTCAAACCCTCGTAGCTTACACTACATTGTAATTTGAATGATATATTGGCTTTGATAATTTTTAAAAAATATAAAATTGAGATTTTAAATTTTGAAAAAATACACACTAAGGGAGACATATACCTTATATTTTACTTGAAAAATAACATGTACAGTTAGAAGAACTCAAATTTCAGGTAGTTATTCACAATTTCTACAAATAAAAATTATATATTGTGAAAACTAGTTCAATTTCTTACATCTATGTTATTTACACCATATTCAAATTCATTGCAAAATTACCTTGAATAATCCCTCCAAGATTTTTGCATTGCCACGACCATCATTATCTTGAACTCATCCATAAGGGATCTTTTACATTTCAAAATATTTATATATTTATGGATGATGATAAACCATTCTTATAAAATGATGGTAACACTAAGAAATAATGAGTAGTTAATAATCGATAAAATTGAATAATGGTTCCAACCGTCTAATAGTTTCAACCTTCCAAACTGTTTATCCTCTTATATAATGTACTCTTTAATTGATTTAATAAAATGCTCAGCGTTTATTTTTCTTGAGGGCCTCCAGGTGCTTTCCTGCCTGAGAGAAGATGGTTCTATCTCATTTCTTCTTATTTCAAGTTGGTATCGGAGCATTGATATTTGGGCCTCGTGTTTGGTCTTGGGTGCTTATCCATCGAGCATTGAATGTTGTTGATGAACCCGACGTGAAGAGTCGATCTCTTGAGTCAAGAGTGGATCACTTGAGTGAAGATTCAAGCACTTAAGTTAAGAAATAATTTCATGTTGGGAGATCGTTGCAAGGAAGATCATTGTTTTCTTCCTTCASACCTCTCRTGAAGATCTTCGATAATCATTGTTTGAAAAATTACGTAGAGAACAAACCCACATAGATATTTTTGTTTGAARACCTGYGTAGTGGTCTTTGTATGTTGTCCATGCACCCTGTAATGTACCCCAAAATTCACCCATTTGTTTTTTCTTAGGGTCATTATTCAACGCTTTCATTACTTCTCCAAACATTTSTTAMTTATACTATAATGTGAATTAACACTTCTTTTTCTTTGCACCCTTTACCCTTACCATAACCTTGAACATTGGTAAATGGAAAAAAAATCTATCTCATTCCTAATCCCAAGGAAGGTAGAAAGGTATCTTTATTACTTAATCAAATATATATATGTATATATATACTCACCATAGAATATGCATTCAAATCGTGAAAGTAATAGACATACCATGGAAAAACATTAATGCATATAACAGTAGCGTCAAATTAATGAATGAGTTCCTCAGACGTGTGTGAAAGTTATTTATTGATTGAGCTATTAACCACATGACATTCAACACGTGATAGTGTTAAGAATTAGAACAGATGAACCAAACAATTGGTATATATTTCTTGTTCTTGGTTGTTTTCCATAATCATTAGAACTAACCATATAAATAACCCTGGCATGAGGGCTAATGGATCCAAGATGAAGTGTAAAAATCTAAATAAACTAGAAATAAAACATTTCAACTAAACTATAACCCAGAACTGATTTCTCATTACAGTTTCCATAAGTCTAATAGAATACGATAGTCATGGTGTAAATGAACCCTACAACGACATTTATGGCAGTTCGTAACATATCTCCTTGGGACCATCGCTTATTTATTGTGCCCATCAAAATTTTCCCACGTTTCACTAATCACATGGGATAGGTACAACTCTCCATTAACGCCATTCAACTTAACCTATGGAGGTTTCCCATGTCTATTGTTTCACCCGTCCTCTTGACTCTATGTAGTTTACATTTTTGTAACAATGTTAACCCTATTGTAGTCTATCCTGGTAAAATATCCAACGTTTGGTGGAGTCGATCTCACTCTGTTAGAGAAGAGTATGACGGACCACACCCATCGAATACTTCCATAAGCTAGGTAAGGACCTTCTGGTTATTTATATCTGAACTCCTAGTTTTAAGAACGTTTCCTGTATGTATCAGTTCTTTCGGAAAAAAAACTAAGAGCATGACAGGCCTATCTTCCATGGTCTGGTGTAGAGTTTTTGGCATTGGCATTTCACCCAACAGTTTTTTGGGTTTTCTTTGGCTTCATGCTTGTCCTTTGTATTGGTTTTTTGTTCTAGGGTCCTGTGTAATGACAACTTACTGTATGTTATACGTTGCTTGCTGCAACTTCCTTGAAATTTACGGGCTCGATAAAATAAAATTCCCTCAGTTGAGCCCTTCGAAAATCTTGTTGCTTCGATATAAGTTCATATCGAATCATGGTTTTGACTCTATGCTCTGTGGTTTTTTTGGGTTTTCTACCCTAGTGAGGAACCGGCTTTTCCAATTGTGTGGAGGAGTGTTTCCCTTCTGATTTTTGTGTCGTTTGAGTCCCAATTTTTTTTATAGATACGCCGATATCAGGTAAATTTACATTTTGTTTAGTGAATTCCTCGATGTGTTAATTTCTGAGGGTAAAATCTCGGTTCCTGTTAAGGTCCCGATTCATTTTTGAAATGGCACAGTTCATTTTCTTTTTATAACCTTGCCTTCTGAAATCACATAATGTATTATTTCCTTAGCACACCAGTAACACTCAACCTGTAATATATAATCATAGTGTTTTCAAAATATTGCACGGTAAAAGGTTAAAATAACTCATGAGACAATTCTCCATGGTACAGTGAATTCCGTGAACACCTTACTCCTGACATGTTTAATTGAATTCATTTCCTCCAAATTTGTAAGTAAGGTTCTATTTAACTACAATTACTTTCCTTATTCTATAATACTTTTATACCAGTATGAAAACAGTTTATGTCTCATGTCGTTTTATCTCTATTCTGAAGCCCTTGGGACCTGACTGAGGGATTAGCCTAGTTTGTTTTCCTAGAGATTTGAATGTCTTAACTGTTTTTTATTAAATCATATCAACGAAAGAAGCTCAAGTTTATTTAGGATTCTATTCGCGATGTTCATTTCCAAGAAGCATTTTGATTAAAAAATGAGAATAAGATCCTAACCTCATTTTGTGGCCAATCGAGCAATCATGTGGATCTCAGTTGATACTGTACATTTTTTTTATAACTCTTTTGGATGCCACATGATTATTCTCTTTTTGAAGTGATTGGTAAATGTTTGGTTTCTATAATCTAATGATGGGCCCCTTTTGACTGTGAGGGTATCCATCAGGTGATCCTTGGCCCCTGCACCCCTTCGGATCTGTGGATTACATTCTCAAGGATGCAAGGAGGAAACATGGCCTTTACTACAGACTCCTCAAGCTAAGTGCAGTATGAAATTTTTACCTGCATTGTCTCTTTTGCAAATAATTTACCCGAGTAATTTATTCTATATTCAACATATGAATTTTTGTTGCTTCCACTAAATACTAATTATAATTTATGGATTTTCATACAGGGTTGTTGCACATGAAGTCTTCATAGTCTAGGAATGTTTCTTATGGAAAAGGTACTTGGGTTCCTTTTTCAGTTCTCTCAGAGTTTATCATTCCAGGTTCTATAAAAAATGACCCTGTCCTAGAATACCATTATCGTGGAGATTTAAACCACACTCCTGTAGCGACTGATTAATTGTATATTCAGTCTTTGTAATGATGTTTCACTATTGGAAATTTATAAACGTAGTATTACGTAGAGTCGTTTTCACATTTGATTATTGGCCTGTTTCTGGAATATGTAATAATTTTATGTATTTGAGTCACAAGAATTTTACTCCTGTGCTATTGTAATGAAACATGATTGTTAGCTATTTATTCCAGGCTTATTCTTATGAATATCCTCTATTCTTCTTGTTTAAAAGAGTGAAGCGAATACGGTTATGAAATGTGAGCGGTCTCTGTATTATGAAAAAGAAAATTCATGTTATGATTACTATGGCATAACTGACTAATCACTTTCCTTTATATCATTGGCATCTGGTTTTATACATACAATAGGCATTTAGGTGAGTCTGAAATTTTATACAAATAGCTATATATATATATTTATATATATAGTAGCTTCATATTATATATGATCATTCCAAGTCTTAAATAATGTTTGCATAGTGTGATCTTCATAGCTATTTGGTACAGTTTGTGTATTATATATATATATATATATATATATATATACTTATAGTTATAGTTACTTCCTATTGTAGGTAATCATTCCAAGCCTTAAATCATGTTTTCATAGTCGGATCATCATAACTCCTTATTACAGCCTGTGGATTTAACCTATAACCATATATGTCTAGGTAAATCTTAAGTTTTCATGTTTATTTCCATAATTTTCTTTGGCATTCTTCAATCGACAATAATCTTGGAGATGGTTAATTATATTCAATAACTCACATTCCTGAAATGCTAGGGTTAGTACAATCACACAAAATTTCTTACTCGAGGAAATAAAATAAAACTGTAAAAATTATTCTATATTTTAATTCATTCCAATAGTAATTTAATCAATAGAACAATTCATCCAGAATTAAAGAGATGTATTATATCAGTCATTAAATAAATAACATTCAAATAGAGAACGAGTAGATGGACATATATGAGCAAATTTTGGAACAACAAATGGAACAACCAAGTTCCTCCCAACCTTAGAATGAAACAACCAATCTACTTGCTTCATTCACCCCTTAGCCTGACCATGAACTCATGAGGGAGAACTCCAGAACTCCTCCTTAGAAATAGTCCTTCAGTTTTAGAACAGCTTCTCCATACCTCACACTCATAAAACAATGTTCACAACAACAATAGATAATTGTTTTCCTAGCATACTCGGCAACGTCCTGCCTCCTCCCATATGTTATATTTATCCAAAAGCATTTTTGCCTAGGAATTTTCCCCATGGGAATTTTCACACCTTTTCAAATCCCTGATTTTCAAGGGTTGCTAATGGAAAAGTCATGATTTTCCACTTGTAACATTCATCCCTGAGGTAGTTCCAACATATTCCCCACTCATGGAGTCATGGTTAGTTGATTTCAACGTGGATGTTTCATTTGTCCATCCACAATAAATATAAAAATATTTTTTTCTTACAAGTGTCATAGTAAAAAATTTGGTTGTGTCAAATAAGATCTTTTCCCAACAATCATAATCATAATTACAATTAACTAAATTCGAATTTTGGAATTTCTATAAATGGAAATAATTTTACAATTTCGAATTTACCAAAAACGGAAATAAATTACTAAGTATTTTCAGTCTTATAAACAATTTATTTTTGGGCATGTTACATCCTTTCCCCCTTCAATACAACACTTTCCTCAGTTTTTGTCCCTTTCTCAGAACAAGATTGGATGATATTTTTGCAAATCTCCCTCCAACTCCCAAGTGGGCTCCGTAGGACTAAAGTGCTTCCATTGCACTTTTACCTAGGTGACGATTCTGCTCTGTAGTGTTATTTATCTCCTATATAGAATGCATAGAGGTTCTACTTGGAACTCGCCTTCTGGTTCCACGTAAACCAAGTTCCAACCGATCATATGAGTAGGGTCATGAACATAATTCTTTAACAAAGAAACATGAAATACATTATGAATTTTCGTATTTACAGGAAGTGCAATTTGATATGCCACGGGTCCAATTTGCGCTAAGCTCTCGAAAGGACCACAAAACCTGGGCGCCAACTTGGAGAAGTTTCCTATCTTTACTGAACTCCTTTTGGCTTTGAATTTTAAATAAACGTGGTATCCCACTTGGAATTCTTGGTGTCTTCTTTTTAGGTCCATGTAACTTTTATGTCTGTCATGTGCCTCTTTTAAATTTTGTTCTACTTTTCTTACCATACTCTCCACTTCCTGGAGCATTTCTAGCCTCACCATGAATTTTTCAACTGGGTTATCCCAGCTAATCGGAGTCATACACTTTCTGTCGTACAGTACTTTGAAGGGGCTCATCTTAGCTAATGTTTGGTAACCATTGTTGTATGCAAATTCTACCAAGTGAAGGTAGTCTTCCCACTTGTTTGGTTTTGTCCTCACGTACATTCATAGCATATATTCCATGATTTTCTTTGTTCGTTCAGTCTGCCCATTCATTTGTGGGTAATATCTTGTGCTTAAATTCAAGTTACTATTTAACCCTGCAAACAATTCTTTCCAAAATGTAGATATAAATTTTACGTCTCTATCCAAAATCAACATTTTAGGAATACCATGCAGTCTAAAAATTTATTTCATGAATATTTCAGTGATGTTAATAGCTTTAAAAGTAGACTTTACAAGAATAAAATTGTTAAGTTTTAAGCTATTATTGAGTTTCATTTCATTTCATTAGATAACAACAACATAGATAGGATCATTGATAAATACACAATCACAAGAGAAACATCATTTATCCTGGTACACCCTCATGGGGGAGAAAACCCAGAAAAAACTTCCTTAATATAGATAGCCAATACAATGCCAAGAGATAACTCAAACAATTATAGAAAGTCCTCTCCAAGAAGTGTGCCTCTCTCTCTCTCTTCTTCTTCTCCAGCTACAACTCTAGACTTGTCCTCGGATGAACAAGTGTGTGTATGTTCAAATGAGGCTCTAGCCTCTTCATTTATACAATTTGGCAGGCGCTGGAGTGAGGTTGTCTTTTCACTGGTAGGGATGACTTCTCAATCTGGGTGGTTATAACCACATTGATAATATTTTGTGTGGTTACAACCACTTTAATATATTTTGGGGTTGAATTTTCATTTAGCCTATTACAATTAGGGTTTGACCAATCCACAAAAGGGGATTTGGTCATTTACAATACCCGACATGATCAATCCACAAAAGGGGATTGATCTAATGAATAATACATCAATCATAATTAGAATACTCTTTGCAGATACATTATTTAAACACTCCCCCTTAACAATAAGGGTATTCTATAACAGTATTAGGCAAGAGAGAGGGCATCATCATGAACAACATCTTGGAACACTGACTGGCATATCTATAAATCATCGAAATTTTTCTCATCATCAACATCATCATTCACAACAGGGAATTGGAATGACATCATCATCCTCATCATCATGAGGCTAAGGTAACATCATCATCATCTTCAGCGTGAGGCTAAAGTAACATCATCATCTTCGACATGAAATATGAAATAACATCATCATCATCATAGTCATTTTCAGGGAGGATCTRAAGAGGCATCATCATCATCATCTTCAGCAAGAGGATGAAGTGACATCATCATCATCATCTTCATCAAGAAGATGAAGTGGCATCATCATCATCGACTTCAACAAGAAGGTGAAGAGGCATCATCATCATCAAGTTTAGTAAGAAGCTGAAGTGGCATCATCATCATAAACTACATCAACATGGATTAGTATAACACTAATACATCATCATCATCATCAATAACATCACAAGGTTGATACAACATCAAAAGCAGAAATATCACTGCAAAAACGCTGGAGCATCATCAAAAGAAATAATATCACAACACTAAGGTTGGAGAATCATCAACATCATCACTAGGATGAGAGTCTTTAGTGTGAGTTTGGCATCATAACGCGAAGCTGGAAACACATCATCATAGCACGAGGCTGGCACATCATCAGAACACGAGGCTAGCACATCATCATAGCACAAGGCTGGCATATCATCACAGCACGAGGCTGGCACATCATCACACCACGAGGCTGGCATATCATCATATCACGAGGCTGGCACATCATCATAACACAAGGTTGGGACACTACACAATAGTTAAGCTAAGATCACAACACAACAGTTAATATGGAATCACAACACAAAAATTAAGATGGAATCACAACACAACAATTAAGTTGGAATCTTAACACAACAATTAAGATGGAATCTCAACACAACAATTAAGCTAGAATCACAACACTCGGTTGTCATGTCAACACAGAAATTAAGCTGGAGGCACAGCACTCGGTTGGCATCTCAAGACAACAATTAAGCTGGAAGCATAGCACTAGGCTGACATCTCAACACAACAATTATGCTTGAAGCACAACACTCGTATGGCATCTCAACACAATAATTAAGCTGGAAGCACAACACTAGGCTGGCATCTCGACAAAAAAATTAAGATGGAAGCATAGAACTAGGCTGGCATATCAACACAACACTACTCCCCCTATCGAGGGAGGTCCTTTCAAACTATACCGAGCTTATATTGAAAGTACTCAAACTTTACACAATATAGAGGCTTGGTCAACACATTGACAACCTGTTCATCCGTGCTAACATATTGGATCTTTATGGCTCCTCTCTGCACCATGTCACGGATGTAATGGTATCGGATGTCTATGTGTTTAGACTTGTCATGAAATAC
>JASDQU010437595.1:12497-31985 GCA_032191745.1 Picea mariana | reverse complement strand
GGTCATTATTCAACGCTTTCATTACTTCTCCAAACATTTCTTACTTATACTATAATGTGAATTAACACTTCTTTTTCTTTGCACCCTTTACCCTTACCATAACCTTGAACATTGGTAAATGGAAAAAAAATCTATCTCATTCCTAATCCCAAGGAAGGTAGAAAGGTATCTTTATTACTTAATCAAATATATATATGTATATATATACTCACCATAGAATATGCATTCAAATCGTGCAAGTAATAGAGATACCATGGAAAAACATTAATGCATATAACACTAGCGTCGAATTAATGAATGAGTTTCTCAGACGTGTGTGAAAGGTATTTATTGAATGAGTTATTAACCACATGACATTCAACACGTGATAGTGTTAAGAATTAGAACAGATGAACCAAACAATTGGTATATATTTCTCGTTCTTGGTTGTTTTCCATAATCATTAGAACTAACCCTATAAATAACCCTGGCATGAGGGCTAATGGATCCAAGATGAAGTGTAAAACTCTAACTAAACTAGAAATAAAACATTTCAACTAAACTATAACCCAGAACTGATTTTTCGTTACAGTTTCCATAAGTCTAATAGAATATGATAGTCATGGTGTAAATGAACCCTGCAACGACATTTATTGTAGTTCGTAACACATCTCCTTGGGACCATCGCTTGTTTACTGTGCCCATCGAAATTTCGCCACGTTTCACTAATCACATGGGCTAGGTACAACTCTCCATTAACGCCATTCAACTTAACCTATGGAGGTTTCCCATGTCTATTGTTTCACCTGTCCTTTTGACTCTATGTAGTTTACACTTTTGTAACAATGTTAACCCTTTTGTAGTCTATCCTGGTAAAATATCCAACATTTGGTGGAGTGAGGCTCACTCTGTTAGAGGAGAGTATGGTGGACCACACCCATCGAATACTGCCATAAGCTAGATAAGGACCTTCTGGTTGTTTATATATGAACTCCTAGTTTTAAGAAACGTTTCCTGTATGTATCAGTTCTTTCGGAAAAAAAACTAAGAGCATGACAGGCCTATCTTCCGTGGTTTGGTGTAGAGTTTTTGGCATTGGCATTTCACCCAATAGTTTTTTGGGTTTTCTTTGGCTTCATGCTTGTCCTTTGTATTGGTTTTTTTTTCTAGGGTCCTATGTAATGACAGCTTACTGTATGTTATCCGTTGCTTGCTCCAACTTCCTTGAAATTTATGGGCTTGATAAAATAAAATTCGCTCACTTGAGCCCTTCAGAAATCTTGTTGCTTCGATATAAGTTCATATCGAATCATGGTTTTGACTTTATGCTCTATGGTTTTCTTGGGTTTTGTACCCTAGTCAAGAACCAGTTTTTCCAATTGTGTGGAGGAGTGTTTCCCTTCTGATTTTTGTGTCGTTTGAGTCCCATTTTGTTTTATAGATACGTCGATATCAGGTAAATCTGCATTTTTTTTAGTGAAGTCCTCGATGTGTTAATTTCTGAGGGTAAAATCTCAGTTCCTGTTAAGGTCCCCATTCATTTTTGAAATGGCACAGTTCATTTTCTTTTTATAACCTTGCCTTCTAAAATCACATAATGTCTTATTTCCTTAGCACACCAGTAACACTCAACCTATAATATATAATCATTGTGTTCCAAACTATTGCACTGTAAAAGGTTAAAATAACTCATGAGACAATTCTCCATGGTACAGTGAATTCCGTGAACACCTTACTCCTCACATGTTTAATTGAATTCATTTCCTCCAAATTTGTAAGTAAGGTTCTTTTTAACTACAGTTACTTTCCTTATTCTAGAATACTTTTATACCAGTATGAAAACAGTTTATGTCTCATGTCGTTTTATTTCTATTCTGAAGCCCTTGGGACCTGACTGCGGGATTACCCTAGTTTGTTTTCCTAGAGATTTGAATGTCTTAACTGTTTTTTATTAAATCATATCAACAAAAGAAGCTCAAGTTTATTTAGAATTCTATTCGCAATGTTCATTTCCAAGAAGCATTTTGATTAAAAAATGAGAATAACATCGTAACCTCATTTTGTGGCCAATCAAGAAATCCTGTGGATCTCGGTTGATACTGTACATTTTTTTTATAACTCTTTTGGATGCCACATGATTATTCTCTTTTTGAAGTGATTGGTAAATGTTTGGTTTCTATAATCTAATGATGGGCCCCTTTTGACTGCGAGGGTACCCATCAGGTGATCCTTGGCCCCTGCACCCCTTCAGATCTATGGATGACATTCTCAAGGATGCAAGGAGGAAACATAGCCTTTACTACAGACTCCTCAAGCTAAGTGCAGTATGAAATTTTTACCTGCATTGTCTCTTTTGTAAATAATTTACCCGAGTATTTTATTCTATATTCAACATATGAATTTTTGTTGCTTCCACTAAATACTAATTATAATTTATGGATTTTCATACAGGGTTGCTGCACATGAAGTCTTCATATTCTAGGAATGTTTCTTATGGAAAAGGTACTTGGGTTCCTTTTTCAGTTCTCTCAGAGTTTATCATTCCAGGTTCTATAAAAAATGACCCTGTCCTAGAATACCATTATCATGGAGATTTAAACCACACTCCTGTAGCGACTGATTAATTGTATATTCAGTCTTTGTAATTATGTTTCACTATTGGACATTTATAAACGTAATATTACGTAGAGTTGTTTTCACATTTGATTATTGGCCTGTTTCTGGAATATGTAATAATTTTATGTATTTGAGTCACAGGAATTTTACTCCTGTGCTATTGTAATGAAACATGATTGTTAGCTATTTATTCCAGGCTTATGCTTATGAATATCCTCTATTCTTCTTGTTTAAAAGAGTGAAGCGAATACTATTATGAAATGTGAGCGGTCTCTATATTATGAAAAAGAAAATTCATGTTATGATTACTATGGCATAACTGACTAATCACTTTCCTTAATATCATTGGCATCTCGTTTTATACATACAATAGGCATTTAGGTGAGTCTGAAATTTTATACAAATAGCTATATATATTTATATATATAGTAGTTTCATATTATATACGATCATTCCAAGTCTTAAATAATGTTTACATAGTCTGATCTTCATAGCTATTTGGTATAGTTTGTGTATTATATATATATATATATATATATAGTTAGTTAGTTACTTCCTATTGTAGGTAATCATTCCGAGCCTTAAATCATTATTTCATAGTCGGATCATCGTAACTCCTTATTACAGCCTGTGGATTTAACCTATAACCATATATGTCTAGGTAAATCTTAAGTTTTCATGTTTATTTCCATAATTTTCTTTGGCATTCTTCAATCGACAATAATCCTTGAGCTGGTTAATTATATTCAATACCTCACATTCCTGAAATGCTAGGGTTAGTACAATCACACAAAATTTCTTACTCGAGGAAATAAAATAAAACTGTAAAAATTATTCTATATTTTATTCCATTCCAATAGTAATTTAATCAATAGAACAATTCCTCCAGAATTAAAGAGATGTATTATATCAGTCATTAAATAAATAACATTCAAATAGAGAATGAGTAGATGGACATATATGAGCAAATTTTGGAACAACAAATGGAACAGCCAAGTTCCTCCCAACCTTAGAATGAAACAACCAATCTACTTGCTTCATTCACCCCTTAACCTAACCATGAACCCATGAGGGCGAACTCCAGAACTCCTCCTTAGAAATAGTCCTTCAGTTTTAGAACAACTTCTCCTTACCTCACACTCATAAAACAATGTTCACAACAACAATAGATAATTGTTTTCCTAGCATACTCGGCAACGTCCTGCCTCCTCCCATATGTTATATTTATCCAAAAGAAATTTTGCCTAGGAATTTTCCCCTTGGGAATTTTCACACCTTTTCAAATCCCTGATTTTCAAGGGTTGCTAATGGAAAAGTTCATGATTTTCCACTTGTAACATTCATCCCTGAGGTAGTTCCAACATATTCCCCACTCATGGAGTCATGCTCAGTTGATTTCAACGTGGATGTTCCATTTGTCCATCCCCAATAAATATAAAAATATTTTTTTCTTACTAGTGTCATAGTAAAAAATTTGGTTGTGTCAAATAAGATCTTTTCCCAACAATCATAATCATAATTACAATTAACTAAATTCGAATTTTGGAATTTCTATAAATGGAAATAATTTTACAATTTCGAATTTACCAAAAACGAAAATGAATTCCTAAGTATTTTCAGTCTTATAAACAATTTATTTTTGGGCATGTTACATCCTTTCCCCCTTCAATACAACACTTTCCTCAGTTTTTGCCCCTTTTTCAGAACAAGATTGGATGATATTTTTGTAAATCTCCCTCCAACTCCCAAGTGGCCTCCGTAGGACTAAAGTTCTTCCATTGCACTTTTACCTAGGTGACGATTCTGTTCTGTAGTGTTATTTCTCTCCTATATAGAATGCACAGAGGTTCTACTTGGAACTCGCCTTCTGGTTCCACCTAAACCAAGTTCCAACCGATCATATGAGTAGGGTCATGAACATAATTCTTTAACAAAGAAACATGAAATACATTATGAATTTTCGTATTTGCAGGAAGTGCAATTTGATATGCCACGGGTCCAATTCGAGCTAAGCTCTCGAAAGGACCACAAAACCTGGGTGCCAACTTGGAGAAGTTTCCTATCTTTACTGAACTCCTTCTGGCTTTGACTTTTAAATAAATGTGGTATCCCACTTGGAATTCTTGGTGTCTTCTTTTCAGGTCCATGTAACTTTTATTTCTGTCATCTGCCTCTTTTAAATTTTGTTCTACTTTTCTTACCATACTCTCCACTTCCTGGAGCATTTCTAGCCTCACCATGACTTTTTCAATTGGGTTATCCCAGCTAATCGGAGTCATACACTTTCTATCGTACAGTCTTTGAAGGGGCTCATCTTAGCTGATGTTTGGTAACCATTGTTGTATGCAAATTCTACCAAGTGCAGGTAGTCTTCCCACTTGTTTGGTTTTGTTCTCACGTACATTCGTAGCATATATTCCATGATTTTCTTCGTTCGTTCAGTCTGCCCATTCATTTGTGGGTAATAGCTTGTGCTTAAATTCAAGTTACTATTTAACCCTGCAAACAATTCCTTCCAAAATGTAGATATAAATTTTACGTCTCTATCCAAAATCAACATTTCAGGAATACCATGCAGTCTAAAAATTTATTTCATGAATATTTCAGCGATGTTAATAGCTTTAAAAGTAGACTTTACAAGAATAAAATTGTTAGGTTTTAAGCTATTATTGAGTTTCATTTCATTTCATTAGATAACAACAACATAGATAGGATCATTGATAAATACACAATCACAAGAGAAACATCATTTATCCTGGTAAACCCTCATGGGGGAGAAAACCCAAAAAAAACTTCCTTAATATAGATAGCCAATAAAATGCCAAGAGATAACTCAAACAATTATAGAAAGTCCTCTCCAAGAAGTGTGCCTCTCTCTCTCTCTTCTTCTTCTACAACTACAACTCTAGACTTGTCCTCGGATGAACAAGTGTGTGTATGTCCAAATGAGGCGCTAGCCTCTTTATTTATACAATTTGGTAGGCGCTGGAGTGAGGTTGTCTTTTCACTGGTAGGGATGACTTCTCAATCTGGGTGGTTATAACCACATTGATAATATTTTGGGTGGTTATAACCACTTTAATATATTTTGGGGTTGAAATTTCATTTAGCCTATTACAATTAGGGTTTGAACAATCCACAAAAGGGGATTTGGTCATTTACAATACCCGACATGATCTATCCACAAAAGGGGATTGATCTAATGAATAATACATCAATCATAATTAGAATACTCTTTGCAGATACATTATTTCAACACTCCCCCTTAACAATAAGGGTATTCTATAACAGTATTAGGCGAGAGAGAGGGCATCATCATGAACAACATCTTGGAACACTCACTGGCATATCTATAAATCATCGAAATTTTCCTCATCATCAACATCATCATTCACAACAGGGAATTGGAATGACATCATCATCCTCATCATCATGAGGCTAAGGTAACATCATCATCATCTTCAGCGTGAGGCTAAAGTAACATCATCATCTTCGACATGAAATATGAAATAACATCATCATCATCATAGTCATTTTCAGGGAGGATCTGAAGAGGCATCATCATCATCATCTTCAGCAAGAGGATGAAGTGACATCATCATCATCATCTTCATCAAGAAGATGAAGTGGCATCATCATCATCGACTTCAACAAGAAGGTGAAGTGGCATCATCATCATCAAGTTTAGTAAGAAGCTGAAGTGGCATCATCATCATAAACTGCATCAACATGGATTAGTATAACACTAATACATCATCATCATCATCAATAACATCACAAGGTTGATACAACATCAAAAGCAGAAATATCACCGCACAAACGCTGGAGCATCATCAAAAGCAATAATATCACAACACTAAGGTAGGAGCATCATCAACATCATCACTAGGATGAGAGTATTTAGCGTGAGGTTGGCATCACAACGCGAAGTTGGAAACAAATCATCATAGCACGAGGCTGGCACATCATCAGAACACGAGGCTAGCACATCATCACAACAGGAGGCTGACATATCATCACAGCACGAGGTTGGCACATCATCACAACACGAGGCTGGCATATCATCATATCACAAGGCTAGCACATCATCACAACACAAGGTTGGGACACTACACAACAGTTAAGCTAAGATCACAACACAACAGTTAATATGGAATCAGAACACAAAAATTAAGATGGAATCACAACACAACAATTAAGTTGGAATCTTAACACAACAATTAAGATGGAATCTCAACACAACAATTAAGCTAGAGTCACAACAATCGGTTGTCATGTCAACACAGAAATTAAGTTGGAGGCACAGCACTCGGTTGGCATCTAAAGACAACAATTAAGCTGGAAGCATAGCACTAGGCTGACATCTCGACACAACAATTATGCTTGAAGCGCAACACTCGGATGGCATCTCAACACAATAATTAAGCTGGAAGAACAACACTAGGTTGGCATATCGACAAAAAAAATAAGATGGAAGCACAGAACTAGGCTGGCATATCAACACAACACTACTCCCCCTATCGAGGGAGGTCCTTTCAAACTATACCGAGCTTATATTGAAAGTACTCAAACTTTACACAAGATAGAGGCTTGGTCAACACATTGACAACCTGTTCATCTGTGCTAACATATTGGATCTTTATGGCTCCTCTCTGCACCATGTGACGGATGTAATCGTATTGGATGTCTCTGTGTTTAGACTTGTCATGAAATACATGATTCTCTGTCATCTTTATGCATCTCTGGTTATCACATAGGATCATGGTTTCTTCCATCTCTAGGTCGAATAGACAAGTCAACAACTTACGAAGCCATATGGCTTCACAGCTGGGAGAACATGCAACAATGTATTCTACTTCTGCTGTACTGAGAGAAATACTTGATTGCTTCCTACTCTGCCATGAGATCATGGTTGATCCCAAACTGACATAGCATCCTAAAGTTCTCTTCCTGTCAGAGACACTTCCAACCCAATCTGAATCAGTGTACCCASTCAGTGTGAAGTCATGATCTCCATCATTAACTAAGACCACAATCTAATGTACCCTTAAGGTACCTCATCACATTTTTTGCAACAACTAGGTGAACATGTATGGGTTATAACAGAAACTGACTCAATGTGTTCATGGAAAAACATATATCTGGTCTAGTGTTCATCAAACACATCAATGATCTAATGATCTGTCTATACAACGTGGCATCAATCAATTCTGAAGAAGTGTTGACCAGAATCTTCAAGTTCGTTTCCATGGTTGTATTCATGGAATTGCACTCCAACATATCAAATCTCTTCAAGATTTCAACTGCATACTTCCCTTGGTTAAGGAATAGTTTATCTGGGCTTTTCCATACCTCAAGACCTAAAAAATAATGCATTAGGCCAAGGTCTTTCATTTCAAATTTTGAAGTGAGCTTCTTCTTACATTCGGTGATAAGTTTTTCTTCTCTAGTTAAGAATAAGTCATCCACATACAATAGCAATATCACCGGATCATCATTCATAACCTTGAGGTAGAGGTTAGAATCAACTTTACTCTTGTTAAATCCCAAGCTCATCATAAAATTGTCTATCCTTTGCAATATCAAGCTATAGGAGCTTGCTTCAACCCGTACAAATCCTTCCTCAACTAATAGACATGACTCTTTCTATGTTCAATCTTTAGATCAATTTTTCTCATTACATTGTACCAATCTAGTACACTTTCTCAGCTCCAACTCAATCTACACAATCATGTGCTCGCTCTATGTGATTTATGCAAAGCACTTATGTGTCTCACTGTCTGGGAGTATGTCCTCTACTCTCTCTGCAACTTTTCCTTTTGGAACTGGGAATCTGCACCTGCACCTACTCTATGACTGAGAATGATTGCTTCATCCTCACTGTGGATGCTAAAATATGAGAGTAACTTCTCTTCTTCTATAATGACAACAACTTCATCTGAAATTGAGGGTGGCTCAATAACTGGTACTGAAGATAACTCTTCTTCTTTTATAGAGGTAACTCTATCTTTCATTGTAGTCATGTCTCCTTGACCCAACTAATGTACTACACCAACTTCCACTCAATTTTAAATATGGAGATTACTCCCCCTACATCTCATACTATATATGAATCATGGTTGTTCTGGTTGTCTTCATAAATACTGGAACTATTTCTTCAATAAGTTTCAAGTCATAGTATTCTCCCTTTTGCTAGGAGAATCCTCTCGACACACATCAGGCTTTGTATATCTGCAACATGTTTGATCTGTATAAATCAATAATTGAATTCAATACTGACATCTCTTCTCATGGAAGAATCCATATCCTAGTCTTTCTGACTTGCTTCCTTCTTTGTCACTGAAACAAGGGAATCGTCCGAGGAGATTTCATATCTTCTAGAAGTTTTTGAAGCTAGGATCTAGTCTTCTCATGACATCTGTCTCCCAATCATGGAAGTTGACTCTTCATCTGATACTTTTTGAGATGAGGCTTACACTCAATTTCTCCTAAGTCTATAAGGACTTCATCATCTCTTACAGGGTATACTTGGTGTTTAATACCAAGTCTAAATACAGATTCATGCTTCAAACGAGATCTCCTTCCCATTCTAATGTTCGGTCATCTTTGGATCCTTCTGCTCATTTCATTCAATCTTCATATGAGATACTGTGAATCTCAAGATATAACTTCTTCTTCATATTCTTTGGTACATGAGTGTATATGGTCATGTACATAGTCTTCTTCATGTCTCATATGATATGTTTCCTTCAACAACCTTGACCATATCTTCCTTAGAGGTATCACTTGTGACTTGAAACAAGGTCAACAAAATAATAAGCAAGAACAATACTCTTTTGATAATAGTAGATAAAAAAATAGCATAAACAATCGTCAAAGTGGCTCCTTTAGAGATTTCACTTGTGATCCGTCTGAAGAAAATATCAACAGTAATAAATACAATATGGAATGAGCTCAACACTCTTACAGTGTTGTGATAAAAAATTCCTCCATGGAAACCTGGAACTAACACAAGATATTTCTCTTATAGTGTTTACTTGTAACTTGCCATGTGCAACTTTGAATATTATAAATTTAATCAAACTTGGGACCTATGGCCTCATCTTCAATAGTGTGTTTCTTTTCTTCCAAGTCTCATTCATTCAATATGACGAGTGCTTTCTTCAACCTGTATTTTGTACTAGGACAATATCTTATCTTGACAAAAGGTTGGGTTAGAGAATAAACTCTATGGTCTCAACATTAATCCATCTAATACCTTGACTCAGATTTTGACCAAAGGTTAGAATGATGGTCATAGCCACAACATGCAACACTGATCAAAATAATGTCATAACAAATAGATGCATATCAAAATAATCACACCCAGGTTTCATTATTCCTCTGAATGTGTTGGATCCTGAGATCCTTCTAGATCTATGGAAAGAGATCTCTTCTCTTGCAAATACCCTTTAACGCTTAACAATTTAAACATATGTGAGTAGATACCTCTGATAGAATTTGCAGATAGTGGCACCATCTCGTAGCAGCGACAATGATCATCAACTCTTAAAAACTTCAAGGGTGACTGCAATTGGTACTACAATTGATACTTCAACTAGTACTGCAACTACAATTGATACTACAATTGGATCTGAGACTGCAACTGCAAATGCAACTTTGGGTTTTATGAGGAAACCCTAATTTTCAAACTTGAAATTTTGAAATTTTGATCTAGGGGATAGATGTTCTTAGCTGAGGAGAGTGAGTTGGAGTAGTCAAATTTATGAAAATCCAAATTTTACCCCCTCAAACTTGACCAGCGTATTTTTGGACTGGTGCTTCTGGTTTTCTCATACATCTGGTTTTCTGGTAATTCTGGTACTTCTGGAACTTTTGGTTTTCTAGTAATTCTGGTACTTCTGGTTTTTGGGTTTTCTGGTACCGATGAAAACTATGGTTTAACTTTCTGGCAGATCTACCCACTGAAAAGGTGCACTGAAGGTGCCAAATAATTCCTTGGGTTAGGGCGCACTTTTATAAATGGTTTTGAGGATGAAAATATTCTTCAATAAAAGCCCTAATTTTCATGTACGACAACAGTGACATTTTTCTCTTTCTCTTGTGAAAGATGCTCTCTTTAGCTTATCTCTGATACCATGTTAATGTTTAATATATTATTGAGCTTCATTTCATTTCATTAGATAACAATAGCATAGATAGGATCACTGATAAATACACAATCACAAGAGACACATCATTTATCCTTGGAAACCCTCATGGGGGAGAAAACCCAGCAAAAACTTCCTTAATATAGATAGCCAATACAATGCCAAGAGATAACTCAAACAAATACAAAAAGTCCTCTCCAAGAAGTGTCTCTCTCTCTCTCTCTCTCTCTCTCTCTTCTTCTTCACCAACTGTAGCTCCAGGCTTGCGCTCTGATGAACAAGTGTGTGTATGTCCAAATGAGGTGCTAGCCTCTTTATTTATACAATCTGGCCAACGTTGGAGTGAGGTGTCTTTTCATTGGCAGGGTTGACTTCTCAATCTGGGTGGTTATAACCACTTTAATAATATTTAGGGTGGTTATAACCACTTTAATATATTTTGGGGCCAAATTTTCATTTATCCATTTACAATCAGGGTTTTACCAATCCGCAAAAGGCGATTTGGTCATTTACAATACCCGACATGATCAATCCACAAAAGGGGATTGATCTTATGAATAATACATCAATAATAATTAGAATACTCTTTGCAGTTACATTATTTCTACAAAAGTCTGCAGACTTACTAAGCTTATGGATTACTACCATGATTGAGTCATTCTATTTTTGAGTTCTAGGGAAACCTTTAATAAAATCCAATGATATAGTCTCCCATTTCCATTCCGGCATAGGTAGACGATGCAACAATCTGGCTAGATGTTAGTGTTGAGCTTTCACCTATTGACAATCTTGGCACTTAGATAAGTATTATGTTGTCTTGCCATTCACATTAGGCCAATATAATAACTTTCTTAGTGTTGTTACCATTTTTTGGTATCCCGGATGACCAAAATATGGCTTCTTGTGTACTTCGTCCAAAAATGTTAGCTTTAATTCAATAGAATCTAGTATGTGTATTATTTTTTTAAATTGTAGTAGACCATTTCTGTCCAAACTCAGATCTATCACGTCTGAATTTTTTGTATTATTTTGTAAATCTGCCACTGTTTTATTTTAATTTTCATCATTATTACTTGCAGCCTTTATCCTCATCTTAGGATCGCTTGCTTCCCTACTAATGTTTATTTCAAACAACTGATGAATTCTTCTACTTAAAGAATCAACAACCTTGTTTTCTTTACCCTTAATGTGTCTTACCTCAAAGTCAAATTCACTCAAAAAGGCTAGCCATATTGCTTGCCTTGTGTTAAGGTCTGGTTGAATAAACAAAAATTTCACCCCATTTTTATGAGTCAACAATAGAAATTTTCTGCCCATTATATAGTGTCACCACATCTTTAATGCATGGATGACAGCTGCTAACTCTAAATCATGAGTGACGTAGTTTTGTTCATGCTCCTTTATTTTTTGGGACTCATAAGAAATAATGTGCCCCTCTTGAGTTAGGACACCTCCCAAACCTTCTTTACTCACATCCACATAGACTGTGAAGTCTTTTTCTGGATTTTCTACCTTTAAAATGGGCACGGTTCTTAACAACTCCTTTAACTTATTAAAACTGTCCTGACATTTCCATGACCAATTAAACTTGGTTCCCTTATTTTGTAATGATGTGATAGGGTATTCAATCTTAGAAAATCCCTCTATAAATATGAGGTAATATCCGGTGATTCCCATGAATGACCGGATGTCCTCTACATTCTTAGGGATCGTCCATTCCATGATGGCTCTTATTTTCTCTGGATCGACCGCAATACCTTTTTTAGATATTACATGTCCTAGGTACTGAATTTTCTTTTGATAAAAGTCACACTTATCGAACTTAGCATACAGTTTGTGTTTTCTGAAAGTTTGCATAACTATCCGTAGGTGTTTTTCATGATCTTCTTATGTTTTAGAATACAGTAGGATATCTTCAATAAATACCAAAACAAACTTATCCAAGTACTGGCTGAAAATGTTGTTCATTAAACACATAAATGTTGATGGCATATTAGTGAGACCAAATGGTATAACAACAAATTCTTAATGGCCATATCTAGTTCTGAAGGTTGTTTTACTTATGTCTTCATCTTTTATTCTAACTTGGTGGTAAACAGATCTTAAATCCAATTTAGAAAAGATCTTTTTCCCACCTACTTGATCGAACGGATTATTGATCCTAGGTAAGGGGTATTTATTCTTAACAGTGATTTTGTTTAACTGTTTGTAATCTATGCATAACCTTAGAGTTTTGTCCTTTTTTTTAACAAAAATAACTGGTGCTCCCCATGGTGAGACACTTGGCTGAATGTAGTTCTTGTCCAACATTTCTTGTAATTGAATCTTTAATTCTATTAATTCGGGTAAACTCATTCAATAGGGCGCCTTAGATATAGGACTTGAACCAGGTAGGAGATCGATAGAAAAGTCTATCTCTCTTCTTGGGCGAAATTCATGTATCTCATCAACAAACACATCTCCAAAATCATTCTAGATGACAAAATCCTCTAAGCTAGGTTTATTTTCTTTCTCCAACAGATTTGTTACTTGGATAGTATAAATCTCACAACCTTTTCTCATGAAGTTATTAACTTGCATTGTTGAAATCTACCTAACTAAGATTGGTTTTGTATACCTTGAACTTTCCTAAGAGTATCATTTTCATCTTTATACTTGGGTGATTTTTCATAACAATATAAAACTTATTTATGCCTTTCTAACCAATCCATTCCAACAATTATGTCATAAGACCCTAACGGTAAAATGTTCATATTTTTCTTTGTGTTTTGACCACCTAAACTGAAGTCACAGTCGAAAATCAAATCATATACTTTTCTTTTTGTCCCTGTTGCTAGTTGTACTAGACAACATTTTTCATGTTTTGTTCTTTTAAGTTTATTTGAATCCACTACACTAGGAGTGATTAAAACATGATCAATTAAAACAAAAATATGAGTATTATTAATTTTACCTTCAATTTCCACTACAGTGGACTAGTGATCAGCTTGTCGGCCATCCACGACTGCATTGATCCGATGTAGACTTCTTCCCACATCTCCCATCGTGGAGGCTTCCTGTAGGTTGTGAACCGCAATCCTCGATGCTGAAGTCAAACATGGACAGTTCCTCCTTAAGTGAGGTTCTCCACATTCCCAAAATTTTAATGGTTCTCTGGGGTTGTCCCCAAACTTCTTTGTGCCCGGATTGACTGGTTTACAACCTCCTTGTGTATTTTGGTTATTGGTGTGAAAATATTTCCTTGGAAAACTCCTTTTTGCGTTCCGAAAAGGGGTTGGTTTATATCCCTTATTTCGTTGATTCATACGGTCTTGTTTCTTGTCTTTCCAAGCCTTCAGAAATTTTCACCATTGTTTGTATTGGTAGTAACATATTCGGGCCATCCACAAAACTTCACTCAAAGACTTTGGATTATCAAATTCAATTCTGTCCTTATAGAACTATTGTGACATCCCCAAAAATAAAAAAAATATTTTTGGAATTTAAATTTTATGGAAATTTATTTCGTTTTTAGTAAATTCGAAATTGGAAAAATTTTGCCATCTATGGCAATTTCGAATTTCGAATTTAATAATTGTAATAAATGATTATGAATTTTGGGCAGAGATTTGATTTGTCCCAACTAACTATTCGATTGTGACACTTGTATGAGAATAGAATATTTTATATTGAATGCAGGCGACAAATGGAACAACCATGTTAAATTTTAGCTGACCATGATTCCATGAGAGGGGAACATGTTGGAGCTACCTCTAGGATGATTTTTACAAGTGAAAAATTAGGTATTTGGCTATTGGCAACCCCTGAAAATCAGGGATTTAGAAAGCTGCAAAAATTCCCAAGGGAGGGAAAAAAGACCTAGGCAAATTGATAAATAAGCATATGTGAGGAGGCAGGACCCTACCAAGTATGCTCAAGAAGGAAGACTATTGATTTTTTTTTCCTTGTTGTTATGAGCACTACTGTGTGAGTGTGAGGTAAGGGGGATTCTACTGGAATTGAAGGACATTGGTGGAGAGGAGATTTCAATTCGCCCTCATGGATTCATGGTCAGGCTAGGGGGTGAATCGGGCAAGTAGATTGGCTGCCCTATTCTACGGTTGGGTGGAACATGGTTGTTCCCTTTGGCTACCCGTAAATTTGATTCAGATATGTAACTCTACCTTATCCTGGTTAAATGTCATGTGCTACAATCTGTTTACCTATGTGTATGAATTTCTAGTTGAATGTTGTGGTGGGAAGATCTATCATTTTACTTCCTACTCATTATCTAGAAATGGACTTATTTATTTAGATGTGATGCTGAGTAATTATTAAGGTCATTGAATGTATTAACAAGTAAGACAAGTTCTATAAAAGTTACTAATCTCATAATAGAATGGGCCATAGACTACATCTATCTTCTTGATTATTTTTTGTTGAGCAAAAGGAAAATAATATTGTTTTCATAATGTGAGTGAAGTCACATGTGCCAATGTCTATGGCGAATTATACTTCTTGTAGATGATTTTAGTATACAGTGAGACTCCTCTAGTGAATATACAATTAAAATTCAAAGTAAATACACCCTATATCACTGAAGTACTATTTGATATGCACGAAGAGCTGTATAGGTGTTTTATGAACATATATATATATTATAATGGGCATTCTATAATAGTGGAATAATGACGCTGGAGTAAACTGACTACAACAAAATCCGGAGGATCTAGGTAGATATATAAACATATAAGTAGGAAAATAATTCTGCAAACTCCACAGACCCCATTACAGGAAGATTTAAGTGTATGTAAATTAGTATGGCAATAATAGTAAATTAGAGACGACTCTGTTAATCAAAGGCACAGCTATAGTACAACCACAAATTTTTGTCGTAGTAAAAATTCTATTTATTTATGGTGAGTGGAATGATAAAAGGCTTGATTAATAACTGTAGTAGAAAATAGAAGGTAAATAGTCATTTTGCATACCGAAGCCATGATGTTTCATGTTTAAACAGGGCAAGACAGTGTTGTGGGTATAAAGGAGTAAAGTAAGCACATGAAAATAAATAAGCATGAATTCTGGAAGTCTATATCTATTACAATCTCAATCGGACAAATATATTTTCCTGTATTATTTCCAACCGTTATATATTAAAAACCCCAAAATCTGGTTGGAATCCCATAGGCATAGGTTCTTCCATGAAATATTATATGCAACCGGATTGATGATTCAAACTTCGAATGGGTAGAATAAGACTCAGATTCAAACTCCTACCAAAACTCATTTTATATCAGAATATAAGTATACGATGCATAAAAGAAATCTGGAAGTCATCGCACAATCCCGGTGGAAAAACAAAACCCTGAGGCGCACTTGTTACTGTGCTAGTTTTAGGTATACTAATGTGCATGGCTGAATCATTTTGGGGAGGGGCTGTGTGATCAACAATGAGATCAATTCTGGAAGAATAACTAGAATAACTCAAGAAAAGAATTCGAATCTGTATTAACGAAACCATTTTCGGAAATATAGAGGAGAATGTTAAACATAGAAAGTGACAAATAATCTGTATCCACACCAAAATAATACTCAATACATAATGATCATATTACTTAAATGGAACGACTATCTAGATATCACAAATCTAGCTAGGTGCAAGCTTGGCGTATTTTTCTATGTACCAAAGTATTTATACAAATTAGGGCATACCCTATATCAACTAATATAGAACTTGGAACTAAAAATCTTCAAAGCATTAGGGATGAGACATAGCCTTGACCATCAGTGCATGTAAAATCAAAATGAATTAGACGGAAGGGCGATGTTTTGGAACCCAAATACCTCTTGAAGGAGTGAAGAGGCATCCCCATGCTTCAGCGTGACCGCACCTACACAAAGTAATGTGAAACATTATAATATATCCAACATAAATAATATGATTAAATTACAGAATATAACGTAATTAGAAAGGGGGGCGGTGAAATACTTAACTGTAATGGAGGTTTTTTATGCCTTCTGCCATCACGCTAAACCGTGTGCCTCCCACATCGAAAAGGGAAGAGGAATTCGTGTCTACCTGATGGGTATGCTCACACATCAAGGGGCCCATCATTAGCGATGAATACCGGTATTTAATCCAAATAAATATTGCAGGAAATTATTTGTGTATAATGATCATAAAGTAATGGTTAATATAAAACCATTGTGACATTTCAAACATAAACAGAAAGGATTAAAAATGCCTCCGGCCATTAGAATGTCACTTCTAATTAATATAATGGCACTAGAAAACTCATTAATTAAACACAAAAGTTTTTCAAGATCAACACTGTGCCGAAAGT
Organism: Picea mariana; assembly: GCA_032191745.1. Taxonomy (NCBI): domain Eukaryota; kingdom Viridiplantae; phylum Streptophyta; class Pinopsida; order Pinales; family Pinaceae; genus Picea; species Picea mariana. The sequence continues at coordinate 14,914 of JASDQU010437595.1, read as the reverse complement.
TCTGTTACGAACCCAAGTAAGGGAAACCCAAACATCACACTCTGTCAACTAAGAGACTAACCGACGGAGGAAACCAGGTCCAATAACAAAAGTTCAATCAAGAATATAATATTCTGAATGCACAATTATAACACACACTGTGATAAGTTCCTCCACAAGAGTATAATGGCTCAGCCTCGATAGGAAGGCTAGTATAGAGAAAGGTGGTAAAAATGTGAAAGGACCAAAACCTTGCTAGAGTACCTCGACCCCTTTTTACTACAATAAACTAAAGTAAAACGAGAATACTATTGAGGAACTGACCAAGAAACAGAAGCATGCAGAGACCTACTTGACGCGACAGAAAGATCCAAATGCATACATAAAAGAATAGTCAAGGGAAAACTTACCCTCACAGAGCTGCCCATCGACAAGTGCCTTCCAAGATTTCCACCCATCTGGCACAGGGGCCAAATCAAAAACTCATGACCACAATGCTAAAGCCAAATGGAAAATGATCTGAAATGTTTCTTTCTCTTTCACCAAACCAAAACCAAAATGAAATTGAAAGCGCTGGAGTAACCTTTCGGATGGAGTAATGGGGATGGGGTCTTCGTACTTGGGCCATGTGAATATGGTAATTTGTCGACATTGTATTGGGGCATGCAAGCCGAGTACTGAACCGAATAGACTAATCTCAGAGCACCTTAAATGTTGCAGACATGCCTTTAAGGCAAGATGGTTCTGACCTCTATTAGGTTCTCAAAATATTAATGACAAGGTACACCGGGTAGCCTATGCAGGTTTAATTTTTCGTCTTACTATACTAGTTATGTGTTGCACCTAACCACCATCGCATTAACCATCCGAAGTGGATATCCTAGGTACCGGAAATTTCCTAGTGGCATGATGGTAACCTAACCTTACCAAGTTTATCCTCTGTGCGCTTTATTTCATGGTGCAAATTAGTGTCCAATTTTATACCCAAACAATATCTGTTTAAGCGTATTCCGAATAGTGTTAACCTCTCCTTGTAGACCCTATAATAATATATATATCAGAGTGAATGTTATAAGGCATTACATCTATGACCATTGCATTAATATCATAGTGGTTCTAAGTAGTTACATCTCCATATTATAAAGTGGGTTTTGGAAACGAAAACGGTGGATAATACCAAGTTGCAATGAAATAAGATATCCCTGGCTATGTACTTGTGTTCATATATAACTCAATACCGAAAAGGGAAGATGCAACTATATGTTAAAATGAGATAGAGAAGTAAAAGGAAATAAGACTGTTGTACATTATGGTTGACGAATGAGTGGCAACTTTAAAGACACAGAATCAACTCAAAGTACCCAATTAAAAAAAAAAAAAAATTATGTAAATTTTGAGGTACATTACATATGGTATCAGAGCAAAAAGGTTACAACACTAGACCTGAACAGGGCCACAATAGATGCTTAGTATATATATTCTGATTTATGTAAAACTAATAAAAATCATATGGTTACAAAACATAAAGCTATTTCTATTTTGTGTTAATTATGGCAGCTCAGGACAATGCAGAAATCAGGATGGGAGAAAACATGCAACAAGGACCCCCTGGAGATCCAAGACAGAACAGTGACGGAAGCTCACCCATGGAAGTGTTAGAAACAATGAGGAACCTTATTGTTAAATTATAGATTTTCAAAGAAAACAATGAAAAATTGAAAAAGGAACAACAGGAACAACAAGAGATAAACGAAGTCCTGTTGTGCAGTATAGTGACCAAGAAAATCCCAAAGGACAATAACCACGAGGAAGAAGTCAAAAAATGGGCCTCCAAGAACTTAGGGCTGGAAACAGAAAAAGGAGATAGTTCGTCGGAAGGAACACCTTCAGCTGAAGGAAAAACTAAATCTAACAGAAAAAGAAAACAAGTAGAGCACCTTGAAGGAGAATTTGAAAAGATTAAACCAGCTACCTTTGATGGAGAATCCAAGATGGGAGAAGAAGCTGAAGCATGGCTATTGGACATCAAAAAAANGGCCATCTACAATCTGAAAGGGAAGGTGAGCATTTGGTGGCAGGACCTCATATTGGCCAAGGGCCTAAAGGAGAAACAGTTGGAATGGTCTGACTTTAAAAAGTATTTCAAGAAACAATACCTTTCAGAAAGTTACTATGAAAGGAAGAGAAAAGAGTTTTACGAGTTACGACTTGGACAGATGGCAATGGAGGACCTTATAAATAAATTTCTGGAACTGCTAAGGTTTGTACCGTACATCCGTGAGGATAAAGTAAAAATTCAACGATTTCTAAGTTGTCTACCACAATCCTACAAGGACATAATTCAGTTTGACAACCCCAAATCCTTGAGAGAAGTATTCAAGAAAGCACGAATGTGATACGATCAATATAAAAAATGGGTAGAGTTTCCCAAAGCCTGG
>JASDQU010437594.1:28372-44418 GCA_032191745.1 Picea mariana | reverse complement strand
GAAAATAACATGTGCACCCCATGGTGACACACTTCGATGTATAAGTCCTAGGTCCAACAACTCTTCAGTTTCATTTTCAACTCATATAACTCAGGGTTCGACATATGATAAGGTGTTCTTGCTATCGGTTCAGTTCCAGGTTTTGAGTAGACGGTAAATTCCATCTTTCCTTTGGGCGATAAATCCGGTAACTCTTCTAGGAACAAGTCTACAAACTCTCGTACTACCAGAATGTTTTCTAATCCTTCCACCAAGCCCTTTACATTCAGTTCTAGGATTGCATATAGCTTGCATCCTTTGTGCATACTCCTCCGTAGCTATAGGGAAGAGATGAACCTCAGGGATACTCCCTGTTTTCTTCCTACAATCACTGTTCTCTTTCCCTCATCATTGGTTCAAATCAACCACTTCGTCTCATTGTTGAGCACCACATCATGCGATTCCAACCAGTTCATACTTATCATGTCGTCATAAGATATTAAGATCGTGGCATAGGCCAGACTTCGTTATACTATTCATCGGGTTAAAGTGACAATTCATACCTCTTCCTCCAACCAACCGGTTGGCACTCAAAGCCACTTCGACGAATCTAAACTCGTCTGATCCAATGCCTTTACGCAATCCCATCAACACGGTACTAGAAATAGAGCTCTCTATAGCACCGAGATCTAACAAATACTAAATTTTGGTTGGAGATGGTACGTGAGGCCTCTAGCACAATGGTTTGGCACTCGGCCTGGTGGTTATTCACTGGGATCAAGAATCCCGTGGGCCTCTCCCATCTCCCCAATGGTAGTGTGTCCTGTTGACCCGACCACTCTGGCCTTTTCAACTGGATAATATTGCTGGTAAGGTGGCATCTCCACATGTCCAACACTTGTCTCCAGTCCTATACTCCTTGTCCCTGAAGTAGAAGCTGCTGGCCTACCAACCTAAGATCCTGGTCTGTTTTGCTAACAAGCCTAACTGTAGCTATTGGCGGCGGTCCCTTGTAGGGGTTTTTTGCTGAGGAATCCGTCGTCGTGATGTCGTGAACAAGGGTTCTATAGACATATCTTGATACAAAGATGTCTTGTTTGGTTGGCATTTGATGCTACTGTGCACCGGATGTTGTCAATCCAAATAGTCTTGTAGCAGTCATTTCCTGACTCCCACAGTCAAATCCTTCTCAACTATGAGGCCTGCTGGAATGCATCGTGCAACGTTCGGGGCATTTAGATCCTCACCTTCACACGAAAGCTAGAGTTAAGGGTGATCATGAGCCTACAGATCTCCATATTTTTTGAGTTTTTATGCGGGGCGTACTGAAGTAGATCCCTAAATCTGGTCTTATAATCCGACATTGTACAACCACCCTGTCGTAAGGCGCTGAACTCATCGAGTTGATGCTCAATGAATTCCTCTGCAAAATACTTCTCCCAGAACCATTCCTCGAATCATTCCCATAATATGACTTTGACGACCATGTTTAGCTGAGGTAGGAGTGTCTTCCACCATAGAAGAGCCCCCCCCTTTAGCTGAAGAATGCCATGCAGACCTTCGTGCTGGAGATCGAAATCATGAAGCGTGAAGCACATCGCCTTGCTCTCCAACCATGCCTCGACGACTGAGCTGCCCATGGCACTCGTGGACTCGAGAACTTAACCCTCTCGAGTTTTTCATGAATGCTACCCATACTAGTTGGGGCGCGCTGTGGACCCGCATGGGTACATGCGCCCTGGCCTCATCTTAGTACATATGGTTAATCGAGGCCTCTAACATTCCCTGGAAGGACCTTGTACAACCATCCACATCCCTTACATCAATTGAATCCTTCCCAAGGACTTGTTCCCCCCCCTTGGGGTTTAGACTCCCAGGGCACATGCGCTTATGGAGGTGACACACCTCCTTCCCCAACACGATGTTGTGAATTTCTGCGACGTCCTCTAACCACAATTACCATATGGATAGGTTAAAATTTCAATTAGCATTGAGTATTAATCAAGGGATTAATTCAGGGGAAGGCGTGGCTATCTACAGTCGTAGGGTTGAACCCACTCTGATACCATATGTAAGGACCCTCCGTTACGACAACCAAATTGACATACAACATGTAAAACGTTTTTATTGTTTGCAATAGGAAATATACATCACAATTAATAATGACATCATTGGCACACCATCCGACATATTAATGAAACAATATTAACACATTAACAAACCTGCACGACATAAGCTAGCACAACACTGCAATAAATAATGATACAAATATCGACGCATTAACACAATAAACAACTACCCATAACCAATGCATTCTTTTAATAATGGCACATCACCGCAAAAATCATAAATCGTTCAATTCGTCTCATAAGGAAAATCATCAGATAACATCAAGATAATATGAGATAACATAACACTACTTAAGGATCATATAGATAATCATAAAATGACATAAGATACTACTCGCCCAACCTACCCTCCAAAGTTAGGACTTCCAGGACACACAAGAAACGCTCAAGCCGAGGTTCCGATTGATTTAAACCATTTAAGGTTTCAAGGATGGCGACTGTTCTAAGGAACAAGCAGGTGTATACATCCCACTAATCAATCACATCTCATAACTCTAGACTAGAATATCAATCATACATCAACATAATTCATCATAGTGCAGGGACTAATCTAATCTACTCAATCCATCATTCAGGTAATGATTCAGTGAAATTCATATAAGGTAGTGTTACATAAGAATTGAGAATCATAAGTGTAATTACATTCAACGAGTCTAATATAAATTCATATCCAAGGGATCCATAAAAATATCAATGATCACCCATCACATAAGGAGATCACGTTACTTTACATATCCAACTAAGCATTATAAGGAGATCAACCATGCTCATAAATACAATAAATTAACATGCTACATTTCATCAAGTACCCATTTTATAAAACTAAAAGAATCGACATAACACAATGAATAAAAATTCAACAACTTATATACCCATTAAAGGAATCCAAGGAAGACCATAACTTATTCTTCTATAAATAAGAGTGCATTTACTTTTCTCAAAATTCATTAAAAGAGTTAAGAATGACCAAGTTGGTGTAACAATTAATAGATAATTAGATGTTAATCTACAATTCCAAGTTAAGAATCTAAGGGAAGAGTTCTGGAAATTATTCCAACCCCTGAATCGTTGAAAAACAATTTAACCTTCAATCCAGACCTTAATCCGGTCCTCCATCCGGATCGTGTAAAACAAAACGTAGAGTCTGAGGTGGAAAAGACAAACATTCTCAGAGATTTGAAAACCCAAGAGCAGAGTTCGGAAGTGAACACTATCTATAACTAGGCAAAGGTACATGCAACAAAATAAAAAAGGGCAAGGACCCCATAAATTCACACACACAGATCCAAAAAACCATTACCACTTCCATCTAAGTATAAATCCACATACAAAATTAAACTACTTTATAATTACAAAATTTAGACATGTGTATCGTAACTGAAGGTGAGGAATCCGATGTTGCTGTCTCGGGCTTGCTTTCCGTCAAACTCCTTTCTTGCTAATCGTTAATACCTCAATGGTACCTCCCAACCAATGCTAGGGGTACTCTTCTTCCCCCTGAGCCCCCCAATCCGCAAAGGGGCCACACACACACAAACCAGAGAAGGCTAGCTCCCATATTGCCTCGCAAGGTCGAGCTACCACTCTCTATTCGAGCTGGGTATCCCAACTCCCACAAGAAAAATCATTCAAGAAAAATCTGGCAGCATAACCTTATGCTTGCCAATCGTGTCCCTTTCCCTCCTCTACCATCTCTTTTATAGATTTCTTCTTAGTGACCTTTCCATTTTTCACATTAAATTAATTTTATTAAAATTTAATTAGGAAATATTCTCTCCCGTACACTTGTCACCTAATCCCTTAGTTGCACCAGAAATTCATTTAATTAAGTAAATTAATTTGCCAATTTCCCTCACACACCTATAAGCATTCCTAAAAATGCTCCTTGCTGTCCCTTTATTCCCTCAATTTGCCATAATGACTGACGCCCTTATTAAATCTTAGTTCAGTTCATTTTAGGAAAGTTCTCTAGAATAGATTCCTTTCTATGTTCCACATTCCTTTTGCATTTAATTTCCCCTTTTTGTCTAATTTTGAATTTAGCAACTTTTGCACATAAAAAAAAAAATTTTTTTTAGATAGTTTAATCCTCCTTTAAATTCTATAAACTTTACTTATACATAATTATTTTAAGGCTGACCATGTCAAGGTAAGATACTATTTTCTAGGCACCTAGGTTCATTGACTCATCTGTGTTTAAAAAAAAAATCCTGACATGCCCTTCAAGACGCACTACATGCTCCAAGGGTGCCACTCACCTTTATTCATGTTTCATCTATGCGACGTGCCCTTCAAGACGCACTGTGTGCTCCAATGGTTCCACTCGCCTTTTGACTGATTTTTGTAGACGTCAATCCTTTGGAGTCAATACTTCATTGGGTGACCTTGTGGGAGACTAAGGGCCTCTAAGGAATAAGGACCCTGCCTTATTGCGCGCCCCTTAGAATCTTCATGAGCGACTGTCTCAGTCTTCCCTCACGACATCGTGGATCTCTCAAACTAGCTAATCGTTAACCTACAGTTCGAGCCATGACGTGAGTACTAGTAGGTTGTGGTAGGGCTGCTGCCACACCTCTCCCTCAATATCTCTGGCTGTCGTGCATGACCCCTTTACTCCAAATGTGAGTCTGATTAGCAAGCATTTGTCAGCCTGCATCCATCAATGAAACATGTCAGCAATCCATAAACAACATCATAATATACCTAGTCATATGTCACATATGCAATAACATAAATACTCAAACCATATACAGTCCACTCCCTGAGTTGATCTGGAGTCCAAGGAGGTCCATTGATGCCATCGACATCTTGAATCTGTCAAAAGTCCTGCAAACTCAGGAGAAACTAGTGACCAATAACACATGTCTATACATAATAACATAACATGACATCATAATCCACAGTCTCATCATTAGAATCCATAAGCGAAGCAATCAATCATATAATGAACCGGATCACTTGGACACAAGTTTCCTCAAAGAATAAGTCACATCAAGTGCGTGCAAGAGTGGGATGTTACACATTTTAAAATTATGATATAAAATATTTGATATTTACAATATAATAATATATTGTTTTTTAAAGTAAAAGTTAAAATTAAAATACGAAAAGTTCAAATATCATCTATATTTACAATGGAAAAATATTTATATCTTTTACACATAATATTTAATTATATCATCCAATAAAAAAATTAATAATATTTCATATCAAATATTAAATACTAAAAACATTATTTTTTTAATAATCAAATTATTAAATCCACTATAGATTTGAAAGCATAAAAGAAGTAATTAAACAATAAAACATATATACTATATCACTCTCCGTTGTCATCGCCCTGATTATCTTCCTTGCTTGGCATGATAACACTATTTTTCTCAAAAATATGTTTTGATCTAGGGTCGTGTCTTAATACAAACCACCAATCCCATAAGGCTTCTTAACTTCATCCCACATCTTTTTAGAGTTGATACATATCATCCCACTATCATGATCTTCCTTTACATTATTCTAATTAAAGGTGTCCCACTACTTGCACCTAAAAATAACACATTGGAAAGAAGAGAAGTCCACTCGAATGATCTCTTGTATCTTTCCGACGTAACCTAACTTCCCCTGTATGGTGTTTTGATCATGGTGGACAACACAACTAGATTGGTCAAACTTAACTTCCACTTTGTAGCCTTGTGTCACGTGTCCATCATCGACATCCTTTATGCAAAAATGATGTCCATATGCCCACATAGATGGAAACAAATGCACCTATCAAAAAGTGAACAAATCACAGCGTCAATATGTGTCTAATAACCCGACCATTAAAATATAAAATAACATAGATGTACTTACAATTCAAATGTGCATTACGAAGTTAAAAATTATGTACACAAATAGATTATTACTGAGTTGCTACAACCAATCCCTATGTTTAGTGCATCCTCTTCTTCACGAGGGTAACGATTGGATGCAACATATTTCTCTCTGACTTGGTCAACAAACCAATTGTTGGGGTATATCATTGACATATTTTATTTTAAATGATCAGGATAAGACATGTTATACCATTCAATCATCTGAATTGTTTCCTATCACTTTCCCATTTCCTCCTCTTCTGTTCGTACATTACGACCCACATATGTGTTGCCTCCAAATTGTAAAGAATGAATTAGTCAATGGCATAAATTTCTAAATTCGTTGTATTCATGAAATGAAACCAACATATAGTACATATGAGATCATGATCAAAATATACATTATGAAGTTCAGTGTGAATAATTACTGTGTAGAATTTTGACAAACGATAAGTCACTTACTCTTTATCAAGCACATTTTTCCATTCGTTTGGAGAAGCTCCCCTTCTCTTTTGTCTTCATTCCTTTCGTCATCCCAAATCACTGCACTTGGTGTGTTGTCGATATGCTTGATGTACTCATTGGCATAATAGAAAGACTCATATGATATGTATCCCTCTGCCATATACCCCTATGGTTTTTCCCTTTGACGAAACAATACATTCTATTTCTTCATGTACCTCTCTAAAAAAACATCCAACGACAAAAGACCACCCCGACTAATTCAACCTCATCTACTAGGTGAATTAGAAGATGAACCTGCAAGTCCATGAAACTCAACAATAGTTCATTCTCAAACATACAAACAATCTCAACTATCTCTTGATGCCACCATGGAATGCTAGCCATATGAATCTCCCTTGATGTGATCCTACGTACAAATGCAGATAATTTAGATATGAAATGCCTTAGGTCACGGGGGAATTCATGGTTCACACACCCATGCACGAGCAGAGGATAATGACACTACAAAGTAAACACATACAAATTATTTCTGTTTTATCCCATGGCATAAATATAAAAATTACAAATAATAAAAAAATATTTGACATACGTCGTACCTTTAGAATGTTCAAATGGTCATGTGATTTCAACCCCGAAAATAGGTCTTGATGCACAATGAAGCAACGTCATAGGGAAGACCAATATAAAGAAGGCACCTTCACACCCAATATAACTTCCTTTGCCAAAGCAAGATATTCTTTCTTCAAAATCCATGGGACATCACCTTCTTTGAAAGAACAAGAGGGACCAACCTCTCCTCTACTTTATTTTCTTGGCCAATGTTTCTTTTTAGTTTTTGAAGAAATAAGATCTCTTCTCACAACCAATGTGTCACTTTCTTTCGATGATATGTTCCTCCATAAAGAAGATGAAACATTTTTAAATATATTCATTGGATCTAGTAAGTGGGAAATCTTAAGATGCTCCCAATATGGGAGCTCATAAAAGATAGTTTCCATTTCATCCCAATGGGAATTTTCTCAACATAGGTGTCGAAGAACTTTGGATCATCGAACATAGGCTCCCCATTTGAATCGAAGATTTCTGTAATCTCCTTCTCCTTCTCTCTCTCATATGCTCTAAGGCATTCTGTTGGTGTCATTATTGTAGGCATTTGGGTTCTCTCTTGTTTACCATTGAAAGTTGATGTTTCTCTTCTATAAGGGTGTTGTTCTGGGAGGAATACCCTCGAGCAATCGTACTCTGGATTTCGTAGGTGGCTGGAATTCAAATAAGTTCCACAACATTTACATCCAATGGAAGTAGATTTTAGGCTTTTGAAAATGGTATCATTGATATGAGCATCATCCCCTAGATCATCATTCTAGAATGCGTCTAACAACATTGTCTCCATGGCATTCATATCCTATAAGAAATCATCCATGCCAACCTCTTTTTGATTGTCTCCATTGCCAACTTATGAAGAACTACTATTATTTTTGTAGTCATTCCTAATTGGTGAATCTAGATGTAGTGGGAATTGAATAGGTGGTTGATTCAACCATTCTTGGTATGCTTCCTCTCCGAGTTGTGCTCTCATTGCAGCCTTATCTCAGGTTGACATTGTTGTGGGGTGTAACGAAAGATGGTAGGTAGGTCGCTCATCATCATCAAAATCATAATTTCAAAAATATTGAACATTATTACATCGATGATATTAGTAAGCATAATGAAATAATTTTTTTGTTCAAATTACATTATACCAAACAATTATTACCATCTCCGACCAAGGGTTGTGGCTGGAAGATGGAATGCCACAATTTTTGAACCGATACTGGAATAGTTTCTGCATCTAAACTCGATTCCAAATTGGGATCCTGCAAATTTGGATACATTTTTATTCAGATTGACATGGATAAAAAAAATTCAATGAGATAATCGAAAAATAATTAAAATAAGTTAACTTACTAGCGATGGAAAATGAGAACTCCACGATGGACTTTGAGCAATATGGAATGGGTTGGAATTTGAAGAATTGACCATTTGATCATATAATAAGGTTTCCTCCTTGCATTTCAGTAAAATTAACAATAAATTTTCCTGTACATATCTAAAATAAATTTCGAGGACCATATCACAATTTGAGTTTGAATATGGTTTTGAAACCATTTTTTAAGAATAAGGCGACATAAAACGTAAAATGTATACTAAAGTATTGCAAGTCATGTGAAATCATCTTAAAAGATAATTTGAGATGAATATACTATTTATGTGAAAATAAAAGTTCAAATAACTTTAAAAACATAACGGTGCGCTTATAAATCACAAACGCACCGGTGCGCATATTAATAATAAGTACTGGTGCATTCAAAAATCAACCACACAATGTTTCTAGATTTTGTTAATAAAAAAAATTCTATGTTTCCAGTGCGTCAAATAATATGGACGCACTCGTGCGTAATGTAACATGGACGCACCAGTGCGTCAAATAATATGGACGAACTCATGCGCAATGTAACATGGACGCACCAGTGCGTCTTACATAAACACAACGTCGTGCCAAAAAAGTTAAAAAAAAGCACGATTTGTTTTAAATAATTAAAAAAAGAGTGGGAATTGAATTTCATAGTTGTTTAAATACTAAAAAGATATTCACTATTTAATTATTTTGCAAAATTTTGCAGGGGAGAGACTTGCAAGAGAGACATACAAAGTAACACTGTTGAGGAGCATAATACTTTGGAACCACAATATTATTCAGAATTTGAGAATTTGAAGGGTATGGTGATTGACTCTAAACCCTTTTCATAAAGTTTTTTAAATATTAAGAAGGTATTCAATATTTTTATTATTTTTCCAAAATTTACAAGAGACAGATTTGGAAGAGAGACATACTGGGGAGCATTGTGGAGCAAAATAATACTTTGGAACAACAAAAATATTCAGAAAATCAGGATTTGAAGGGTATGGTGATTCACTTAAAACCATACATTCAGAAAATAGAAAATAAAAAAATTCATACTTACTTTAAACTCTGGTTTTTTTTTTGCTTATGTGAATGAAAAATTTCACCCTAGGGAACTCCCTCTATCACTTCAAATTAGGGCTTTTCGTTTTAGGTATTTTAGATCTAATGGGTTTGTTTTTCTATATATAAGTGTTTGGCATGTGATTCAAAGAGACCACTTATTGAATTGGATCCCAAACATAGTCGACCCTCTACCTTTTTTATTTTATTTTTTTAAATGGTTTCCGATTTGACGTTTTTTTTTTAAATATTTTCCTCTTTTTCGGTGTGCCTTTTCGACAAAAACTCACCGGTGCGTTTATGTATAAAGAACGCACCGATTAAGCCAGTTTTTTTTTTTTGGTAAATATGGTGCATAAAAAAATATCGCCGATGTTCTCATTTAAACAACACAGAAAATGCTGTCACATAATTTTTTAATTTTTTCTTCTCATCGGTGTGTAATTTTTCTATTGTTTTTTTTTATTTTTATGAATGTTTAATTTTTTTCTACTATAGTCGTTGTGATGTCTTATTATATCGCAATGTTGTAATTCATAATATTAAAAAAAAATTAAACTGTTCGATGCGTGTTGGTGTATGGAACACATCGATGCGTTTTATGTAATAAACGCACCGGTTCTTTGAATATAAAAAGTTCACCGTATACAATGATTTTTTTTTTTTGCTAAAAATTATGTGATTTATTTATAAAATGTATTTAATAATTTTTGTATTGAATGGTACAAGTTGTATATTGATAAAAATATGAGTGAGAAGAGTTCAAATAAGAAAAGTTATGGTCAACATAATGATGACACATTCGGAAAAACAAAAAAGGCAGGTTCTCTATAAATTCTATACAAAATTAATATGGTTGAACTATATGTAAATTTAACTAATATGTATTGGTTAGTGTGTGTCATGTAGGGCCACAAAATTAGGAATATCTATAACATTATTTCTGATCTAAGTGCATAAGAGCGTAAAATATTGATAGAAAAATTGTAGAGGGATGAATTAGGTGAATGAAAAAATACTATTCAATATGATTTTATTTTTGAATTTTCATTAATAATATACTTATGAATATTAGATGACATGTTTCAAACAATCTGTTAATTCACATATGTTTAATGTTCTACAGACACCAACAATGAGGGAACAAAAAGTCATCATAACAAAACAAAATTAATTAATATAGAATATGTAAATGACGATGAATTGGTCCTTAGCTTATCTGGAGTGGCGTTGGAGATTAATCAAAGGGGGAAAAACTTTTACATAACTATGAGGGATATAGTGGAACAAACGTATACATGTGATTTCCACTTACAATATAGAAATCAATCCAGTGATTCCAAGAACCATGCTATATTTAAACTACATGAAGCATTTCCAGAGCAATGGTCATTGAGACTTGTGACACTGGCAATAGCAAAAACATACAACAACAAAAAATAATCATTCGACAAGTAATATCTCTAAAAACACTTTATATATATATATATATATATATATATATATATATATATATATATATATATATATATATATATATTACAAAGTATNNNAATATATCAATTTTGTGATATTTAGTTTTCATATATCAATATAAAAATACTTTATTGTCATGTTATTTTTTTCAGGAAAATTATGAAAATCCTAAAGGACTAACAAGCTGATATCCGAAATATGCCAATAGGAATGTCCAAAAAAGTATACAAGGAGATGGTCAAAGAATTTGACATAATTGCATCGCAGGAGGAACTATATCAACAACAACGTGCTTCAAATGTATGTAATCATTGAATTTTTCCATTAGGTACAAATAATTAATTATACATTAAATATTAATTTTCAAATATTCTCTTACAGAAAAGAAAAGAAAATGGAACTCATTCTGCACATAAAACTGGACGAAAAAGGAAGAAAAGGGTTGATAGAAAAGTTTGTGAGTCATTGTTATTTCCTTATAACAACTTATGTTTTTTTTTTTGTTGTTGTATATTTTAAGTTGTTTTAAAACAACCATCATTGAATGTCTTCAAATATGTGCTAACATACAAAGAAGAAGCATCATAAAAATTGATTGACATTGGGTCAATTAAGGGTTGTGAGTATATGTTGGCATATCAAAAATTAATTGTCGAATTTGTATGTATAATCTATGTTGTTTTACTGCCCACATTTTATAATTAATGAAACAAAAATAATACTTTATATTAAATCTATGATTTATTATGGAGTATAAAACTTGCAGGAAACAAAGTATGAAACTGAGCCAATAGAAGAATTGTTGAAACAAGGCATGAGATTTGATTTAGAACATGTGTATGATTCATGAGTCACTTCTTGCTTTGGAGGTACATCTCTTTTCAATTTACATTTATGTATAATATTTATTTAAATTTTCATTTTTCTCACCAACGTAGATAAACGCATTACAATTTATTTTTATGTTTGTAGATGGAACTTCAAGAAAAACAAAACAATGGAGACAATCAACCAAACATTCAACAAAATAACCCAATGCATGGAAGTAGTTTGAGTATTAACAACAATTCCAGTGAAGATTGATGACCAATATATTTGGATATCAATGCAAATTGCAATTGTATTATTTTGAAATAATTCTCTGTGAAAATCAAACATTTTTGTTTAATGTAATGGACATAGTGTCCCAATTGAAAGACAAGGGATTACCGATAAGTGTTTCATTTTGTATGACAAATACCATCTTATTCATATAATAAAATATGTTTTAATTTATTCTATTGCGGTGTCCAATGTTGCCGTGAAATGTTACATCACTGTTTAAATATATGGATGACTAAATATTGTAATGAAGAGATGCAAAATATGATGATATAACAAATTAATTCAAACATCATATCCAAATTCACTAATCAAAATATAAGATATATGTAATGTTTTTGATAAATAATGGAATTAAAAAAACAATAATTGCACTATCACATCTCGATGTATTTTAATTATTAATATCATCGGTGCATTTAATATTAAAACTCATCAGTGCATTTCATATGAAATTCACACTAATGCTTTTATGTAATCAATTAGCACTAGTTTCAATATTAATTTAATACCACAAAATTATATTAAAAATTTGGTCATCAGTGCTTTAATTTTATATGAAGCATAGGTGCGTATGTATTTTTGATACGCACCAAGCGCTATTGTGTTATTGATAAGCACTGGGGCTTGTTTGTTATTGAAAAGCACCGATGATTTCTGGCTTTAATGCACCAGGTCATTTTTCCATTTAACACACGAGTGCATATTATTTGATACAACATCAATGCCTTCTTATTAATAACACACCGATGCGTTCTATGCAGAAATCCCTGATGCTTAATTATTTTTAATTGTCCTAATGCGTTTTGATGGTAACGCCCCAATGCTTACACGACAAACACCCCAGTGATTTCATATTTTATGGATCTGGGGCTTGAAGTTAAGTGCACACCACCGATGCTGTATGTGTATGTACGCACTGGTGCTTATGCCTTTTACAAACACACTGATTTGTAAGCATCCCCAAACACCTCCGACCGCCCAATTATTTTTTAGTTATAATCAACTTCCATTATAGTATCCGCAAAAAACATCCATTATCGATAACAAATGTTGTAGTGGAGTTTTTTTTGATAATTTTTGCCAATTTTGTAACACTAGAAACCTTCGCTAAAAGGTATTTTCCTTGTAGTGCATTGATGTCAAAGGGGGAGAGATAGAAACATTGATAAAGAGTATGAACATGAATGTTATCATGACTAAGTGTTGTCATCAATTCCAAAGGGGGAGATTGTCAGATAGTTGGTTTGGATTGTTGGTTGTCAATGATGTCAACCCTTGGAGAGTGATATTGTAGATTGATGTCAACCCTTAGAGATTGATTTCAACCCTTGGAGAAGTCCGACAATGAAGTCTAGTAGCACAAAGGTATGGGTAAGAGACTCAAGTTTTTTTGAGGTATAAAGGCATGCAGATCAGTAAATATGCAGGTAAAACTATTCTATATGGATAGTAGATGTCATTCCATTTCCGGTGATATGTGGAACGTCGCATAACTCCTCACAGTTAAAGAGTTATGGCCATGTGAAGTTAGAGAACCCTCATGAGTTATCTAGAATCCCTTAGAAGGTCAAATAAGTCAATTATTCTAGAAGCTCCTAGAAGAAGTGTACTAGTCAAATTGATGGTAACTATGAGTTAATCATGGGTATAGTTGTTTCATTAAGAAAATAATTAAAAATAAATTAGTTTCAACAAGAAGTTGTGAGTTCGGTAATTATGATAAAGTAGTTGTGATGAGAAGATATAATAGTCAAAGTGGTTGACCAAGAAATAAATTAAATAATAAAGTGGTTGCAACAAGAAGTTAGTTAAGGGAAAAGACATTATGAATTGACTAATTATAGAAAAGTTAGTTGCAAAAAGAAGTTGTGAGTAAAGAGAAATTATTTAAATAATAAAGTAGTCAAAATGGTTGCAAAGAGAAATTATTTAAATAATAAAGTGGTTGCAACAAGAAGTGGCATTTACTATTTATGGATAAATCAAAGTGGTTGCAAAAGAAATTAATTAATTAATAAAGTTAGTTGCAACTAGAAGTGGAGAGATTGCTATTTTTGGATAAAGTGGTTGTAAGTGGACAAGTGGTTAGAAGTGGGTTAGCCCTAAAAGAATAAAGTTGGGTAAAGTTAGTTAGAAGATAACTACTTGAGGAAGCTACTTGGAGAGTATAAATAAGAGAGCAATGAACTCCTATTAGAATCTAACCCTACCTATTGAAAATCATTAAATATGTATTTTTTGAAATGTCTATTGCAGGTACACAGTGATACATCAAGTTACACAAGTATGAGGTAGTAAAATAGGGTTGACAGGGAAAGTTTCAGAGTTGCAGAAGTACTGAAAAAACCCTAGTTTTTGAGGTGTACGCGAGATGCAGTGGAGGAAGTCGTGTACATAAGCAGGCTGCAATGGATTAGGGTGCATACATACGCAGAATGAAGAAGAAGATATAGCGTACAGTTGGGAAAATCCATGAAATATTGAGAAGATGAAGATGCCAGGTCTCTAGAGTTTGAAAGCAAGATCCTAGGAAGGTCTACAATGATCAGATTCAACAGATCTATCTACAGGTTCAAAATGTATGTCATATTCTTATGTGTAGTTGCATATTGTTTCTTACATGTGATATGGTTATGGGAGATTGAGGATTTTCCCTAGAGAGGTTGTTGGTTGTATGACACATATTGTATGAGCTAGATCTACGGAAATATAGTGCTGGTTATGTAAATTACTTATTAGTAAGGTTATGTCATTTTGTTTATGAGGTATATTATGGATAATGTGATACTAACTTGCGGTATATCATTGATCTATTGAAGCATATTCTTGGAACATGTCTAGAGGTATTATTGCTGCATTATACTTGCTATAGTGAATGGTTTTGAGGCAGATCTGTTGTAGTACATGGCTAGTTCATGTGTGAGTTTTATTGGTATATCTTATGATACATTGTGAGAGGATTTTGTTAGTGGTATTAATATATGATTGGTACACACTTGAGACTACATAACAATGAGGTTTTGGCACATGATTTGATGTAAGGGTTTATGGTATTTGGATCATGGATTGTGTGATGTATTGATAGAGGAATTTTGTTGGTTATATTGGTATATGTCTTTGGTATATGGTTGAGATACATGTTGGGAAATATAGTTGTTGAGTTGGTACATACATGAGGTGTATGGTATGGTGATGTTGGTACATCTTGATGAGTCATAGTTTGACTTGTTGATACATGTTTGGTACATTGATAGAGGCACTTGCTAATAGTATTGTTGGCACATAGTTTATGGATGATGTGACATAGATATCTTGATATATTA
Source organism: Picea mariana (assembly GCA_032191745.1). Lineage (NCBI taxonomy): Eukaryota > Viridiplantae > Streptophyta > Pinopsida > Pinales > Pinaceae > Picea > Picea mariana. The sequence goes on along the minus strand of JASDQU010437594.1, from coordinate 29,084 downwards.
TTAAAATCACATCTTGGTCTTGGCGATGGTTATGAGGTATTGTGATGTGCATAGTTGATGCACTTGTGATGGTATAGGTTGTGTGAGTGATTGATGTACATGGTTGATGGTACAGGTTGATTGGTATAGGTTGGGACAGGTTGCAGGTTCATGTGACAGAGACAACAAAGGGTCTGACTTCCAGAAAGGTAAAAACCATATCTTTTTGGAGGTGTATGAAGGATGCAGTATAGACATGCCATGTACATACACATGCTACAATATATACAGGTCACGTACATATGCGAGATGCAACATATACAATTCACGTACTTGTTGGTTTTGTTGGTACAGGCTGATTACTAATACATGTTGATCACATGTTATTGGTAAAGGATGGTTACAGGTTGTTGGAATAGACATGTACAGGTTTACAGTGAAATATCTCACAGTGATAGGGTTGTAGGATAGGGTAAGGAAAGGGGGTTGTATCCTCTTTCCGGTTGGTGCAGGAGAATCAGGGAGTTGGAACTTCCTTTAGGTTGGATCCTAAGACCTAGGTGGTTGTAGCCACCTTCTAGTTGTAGCTGAAGAACATAGGGGGTTGTAACCTTCTTCTGGTTGTAGCCAAAGAATTGGGGAGTTGGAGCTTCCCTCAGGTTGTAGCCTCAGAAACTAGGGGGTTGGAGCCTCCTTCTAGTTGGAGCTGGAGAATTGGAAGTTGGCACTTCCT
>JASDQU010437593.1:57432-96062 GCA_032191745.1 Picea mariana | reverse complement strand
TTATAGATGGTTTATGATAGTGTTTCACTATGATAGGCCACGGGATGTCAGTGTTGAGTGAGAACTGTGCCCACAACATAGTCTAAAGCATTTGTCTCAATCTCAAAAGGTTTTTGCAGGTTTGGTAATGAGAGCGTTGAGGTTGAGTATAAGCATTGCTTCAAATCATCAAACATTTTCTATTTCAATTGGCCCCACATGAAATTTTCCTTACCACCACCCCTGGTCACTTGGTTAAGACCCCATGCAATATGGGAGAATCCTAACACGAACCTATAATAGAAATTGGAAAGGCCTAAGTATCTCTGAAGCTCAATGAGTGTGGTCGAGGCTGGCCAGTCACGAATGTAATATTCCAGATATAAAAAAGTATGTAGAAAAATAAATAAATAACTAGAAATGGAAGATGAACAACAATGTAACCAGAACAACACCACAATAATACCAAAATGATACCAGAATAACAACAGAAAAATCACTTTGATTACTGAGAGCAATGTTCACTTACCTCTTCAAGGGGGAAAACTTCAGCAGAGTAGAGCTCTATTACAATAATGTCCAAGACAAAAGTTTGCAGACCCTCGAATCCTATTTATACTAAATATGTCTATCAAAAGAACCATCTAGAGGAAGATTCTTCTAGAAGTGGAAGCTTCTATTAGGTCTTCTTACATTGGACTTATTCTTCCTTATTGTTAGGCCTTATTAATATTGACCTTTATTACATCGAAATATATTATTCTACCTACATGAGGGGTTAGGTCCCTAACACGTCCTCCCCCTTAAAAACAACCTTTTCCTCAAGGCTTGAGATGTGGAAATTGTTGTAGAATGGTAGTTGGTTCCCAAGTGGCATCTGTTGGAGTTGTGTCTTTCCACTGGACTAACACTTCCTTGATGGTTCGTTGACAAAGACGACGCTCACGCTGGTCCAAAACTGCTTGTGGTTGTAGCCAAATGGATCTTTCTTCGTCCAACTCAGGAAGGTTGGTTTGAGTTTGGCACTTAGTTCCAATCACCTTCTTTAAGCAGGAAACGTGAAAAATAGGATGGAACTTGGAATTACTGGGAAAATCTAATTTATAGGGCACCTTTCCCACACACTTGAGAACGGTATAAGGACCATAAAATTTGGGCACCAATTTCTGACAATGATCAGCCTTGAGGGAATTTTTCTTGTAAGGTTGCAGTCAAAGAAACGTCTAATCCCTTCTGCAAATTGACGTTCAGAGAAACCTTGATCTGCTTGTTTCTTCATGTGATTATGGGCCATGACCAAATTCTTTTTGAGGGTACGAAGAATAGCCTCTCGAACTATAAGCATTTGGTCAACCGCCTGGACCTTCGAGACACCTGGAAAATATGAGAGAACTGGAGGTGGATTTTTTCCATATACCGCTTTAAAAGGATTCATGTGGGTATTTGTATGGTACGAAGTGTTGTACCACCATTCAGTTAGTGGTAACCATTGATCCCACTGATTTTTCCTTTCCAAGGCAAAATGCCTCAAATATGTTTCCAAACACTTGTTGACAACTTCAGTTTGACCATAAGTCTGGGGATGATAAGTTGCGCTGAGATGCAATTGGGTGCCTTGTATATTTGACTATTTTTCCTTTATTGCATTGACATACATCACAATCAGCCACAAAATTATGAACGTCTTGTTTCATACCATCCCAGAAAAAAGAACGTTTGACCCTGTCATAGGTTTTGGTAAACCTGGAGTGCCCAGTTGTGGGTGTAGCATGAAGCTCAAAAAGTACCATGGATTTAAGTTTTGACTATTTACTTAAATACAAACGGCCTTTGTATCGAATTTCATCATGGATCCAAGAGTACCCTGGGGAAACTGGACAATTGGACTACAATTGTTGTATCATATGCGAACTTTTTGGATCGTGTAGCCATTCTTGGCGACCAGCTTGGAGCCAATCTGGTACAATGAAGGAGAGAGAAAAAAGGGACCCTTCATCTTCATATTTTCTGGAAAGTGAATCAACAACCACATTGTCGTTACCTTTATTGTAAATGATCTCATAATCATATCCAAAGAGATTAGTCTGCCATTTTTGTTTCTATGGGGATGAAATGCGTTGTTCCAAAAAATACTTGAGGATTTGATGATCCATATTAATTTGGAAGTGTTGCCTCGATAGATTAGGGATCCAAAGATCAACGGCATGCATAATAGCTAACATTTCCTTTTTATATATTGATTTTCCCAAATTTTGCCCAAACAATTGTTTGTTGGTAAAGGCCAAAGGCCGACCCTCTTGCATAAGGACAACACCAATTCCTTTCCCTAAAGCATCACATTCCAGAACAAAGGTCTTTGTGAAATCAGGAAGGGCCAAGACTGGAGTGGTGCACATGGCCATCTTCAAGGTTTGAAAATCTTGAGTAGCTGCTAGAGTCCAAGTGAAAGAATTCTTTTTAAGGAGTGTAGTGAGAGGTGTCATAATATTTCCATAATTCTTAACAAACTTGTGATAATAACATGTTAATCCCATAAATCCACGCAAGCTTTTGAGAGTCTTTGGTGAGGCCAATCTTTCATAGATTCGATATTTTTAGGATCCACCCTAACGTCGGCCTTGCCAACAAGATGACCCAAGTACTTGACTTCTGAGGCACCAAAAGCACATTTAGATTGTTTCGAGAAAAGTTGGTGTTGAGAGAGTAGATGGAGAAATCCATCCACATGAGCAAGATGGTATGTCTAGGTTTTGCTATAGATGAGGATATCATCAAAGAAAACTAAGACAAAATGATGGAGAAAAGGATGGAAGACATGATTCATGAGGCTTTGGAAAGTGGAGGGAGCATTACACAAGCCAAAGGGCATGACCAAAAACTCATAGTGGCCCTCATGAGTTCTAAAGGTAGTCTTAGGAATGTATGCCTCTTTCATACGGATCTAGTGGTAGCCAGAACGAAGATCAAGTTTAGTAAAGAACTGGGCACCACTCAATTCATCCAAGAGGTCATCAATAACAGGAATGGGAAATTTGTCTTTAATGGTGAATTTTTTGAGGGCGCGGAAGTCAAGACACATGCGCCAATAACCTTATTTCTTAAGGACCATGACCATAGGAGAAGAGTAGGGGCCCATACTAGGGTGTATAACACCTACGTTGAGCAGTTCTTGGACCATTTTCTCAATTTCATTTTTTTGGGAAAAGGGGTGACGATAGGGATGGATATTGGAAGGAAGGCTTCCTGGGACAAGGGGAATGGAATGATCATGAACACCATGGGAAGGAGGGAGTCCCCAAGGAGTGGAAAAAACCACTTGATGTTTAGAGAGGATGGATTGGAGGTTCTGCGACACAGAGGGTGTCTCAGTTGCTTGTATGGCATGGAGTTGGGAAATAACGCCAGAATGACCTTTTTTGAGCAGATTTTCCATGTGATAGGAACTAATGATCTCTGGGGAACCAGCGGTGATGCCTTGGAACTTATATTTTTGACCCTTCTGGTCGAATTGCATGGTTAATTCCTTAAAATCCATGAGAATGGGACCCAAATTCCTTATCCATTCTCCACCCAGCACAATGTCACAGTTGCCCATGTCGATAGAAAACATATGAGATTTCAAGTGGTATTCACCAATTTGGAGACGCACATTTTCACAATGCCCTCCACATTTCATGGACCTACCATTGGAAATCATGATTTGGAAATTATTAACTGCACGAATATAGCAATTAGTTTATTGGGCAATGTGGTGATGAATAAAATTATGGGTGCTTCCACTATCAACAAGAATGATGACCTTCCTATTCTTGATCTAACCAATTATCTTGAGGGTTTGGGGAGCAGAGAAGCCAGTGAGAGAATTTAGGGAAATGATCGGTTCTACTTCAGGAGGATCTGAGGGAGGGGTTATGTCAGTGGGTTCAGGTGACATGGACACAAGGGGAGCCTCAACATCCTATTTTGAAACATCCTCCGATACGACCATAAAAAGATTTTGTTCCTTACACTTGTGTCCCAAAAAATATTTGTCATCACAATTATAACAAAGGCCTTTGAGTTGGCGTTCATCCATTTCGGCCCTAGTCAATTTTTGAATCTTTAGTGGAGTAGAAGGAGGAGTGGGATTTACTGGTTTAGTGCGAGAAATAAAGGAGGGTTTTCGGTTTTGAGAAGAGACAACCTGTTGTGATTCCTTAGCTCGTTTAGTAGCCTCCACCCAACTCTAAGGCCGATCTATGAGGAAAGGGGCACGAATATCATCCTTGAGGCCACTGATAAAACATTCTCAGAAAAAACCATCAAACATGCCCTCTGTATGAAAATCCAGTCGCTCAGAAGAAATTATAAATTCTTCCACTGTGTCAGATTGTTTCAACTTTTTCAAACGGCCTAAATGGTAGGTGTCAATGCCAAAGCATTCATAAATCTCTTCCACAAAGTGTGTCCAAGAAACATACCCTTGGCGGGTAGTTTTTCTCCATTGCCACCATTGCCAACGTTCTTGATCTAGATGGAGAACACCATACCGGAGTTTGGCCAACTCATCTGTAATGTTGTACAAAGAGAAATAATGTTCCATTTGAGTTACCCATCCAGTGGGATCTGAGCCATCAAATTTGGTCACATCCACACGTGGAAGTCATAGGTCATGATGAAAGTGATGGGGCTGGAAATTATGGGAATGAGAGGAAGTTTCACCTTCAGTATGCAAAGATGGGTCAGAAAAGGAAGGATTTGTAGGGATATGCAGCTTGGTGTAGATCATCGTAGTGACAGATTCAAGCTGGGTAGTAATGTATCGTTTGAGGTCTTGTTTGAGTTACTCGATTGAGGCGGTGATGGAGGAATGCATGTTTTTATTGATGGTGGAAATATTGACACTGTGTTGTCTCACTTCTTGTTGGGTCTCTATGAAATTAGAGTGCAAGGTATTGAAGCAAGCTTCCAATTCTTGGCTACGAGTATGGGCCATGATGACGAGGGAACCAAAAAGGGGCAGGTGGGGTCACACAGGAAAAAAAATGCTGAAAAATGATAGGTATGAATGTGATAAGGGAGAAGAGAGAAATCCAATGGAATAGGTCTCAAATAATGGTGCCAACAGGATCCGGACCTCTGTTTTTTTTTTAACACCTACAGAGTTATACTCCGATCTGAAGAATACCGCAATGATGAAATGTCCAAATGCTTAATCAGGAAGAAATGTGTAGTAATTTGGCACTCGAATGTAGGAGACACTATTGCACGGCAATTGATCTTGTATGTTCTGTTTTTTGTTTCCGTCCCCAAAGGTTAGGTATTCAAGGGTTCTACAGACAAGGGTTTTCCCTATGCTATAGCTCTATGATATATGTGTGGGGTCCAATAGTAGTACTCGACCCAATATCTCAGGGAACCAACTAAAGAGGCTAGACCATACCCCTAGTCGTACTACCCGACTACCCAGGTACTAGAGAGTATCTTCCTGAGTGTTGTTCTCGGTGGAACTATAGCAGTCATGTGGCTGATCGGTTTATCTAAAGAGGGCTTCAAGAAATCTAGGTCGATCCATATACATGTGTTATCTGATGCGCTACCACTCGAAGGAGTACCAACAGGGGTTACAAAGGTGGCAAACAAATGTGTGCTTAAGTACCACTTGCATTTCCTGCGTGTATGTATCCCCTACCGTGGGTTTATGCGTGTAACGACATATCTTTGTAGCTTAAAGATGTCAGAATACGTCTCTACCCTGGAAAAAAATTAACCCACAATTTTCTGTCAAGGAAGGTGCTCTGATACCACTTGTAATATTCCAGATATAAAAAAGTATGCAGAACAGAAACAAATAGCTAGAAATGGCAGATGAACAACAATATAACCATAACAACACCACAATAATACCAAAATGATACCAGAATAAAACTAAAAAGAGAACTTTGATTACTGAGAGCAATGTTCACTTGCCTCTTCGAGGGGGCAACCTCCAACAGAGCAGAGCTCTATTACAATAATATCCAAGACAAAAGTTACGATACCATCGACTCCTATTTATACCAAATATATCTATCAAAATAACCTTCTAGAGGAAGATCCTTCTAGAAGCAGAAGCTTCTATTAGGTCTTCTTACATTGGACTTATTCTTCCTTATTTCTAGGCATTATTAATATTGACCTTTATTACATCAGAATATATTATTCTACCTACATGAGGGGTTAGGTTCCTAACAACGAATGACATGTATATTTTCTAGATCAACATGCACCCCATGCTCATCAATATTGTAGCCAAGGTACTAGACCATGTTCATGCTAAAGGAACATTTTTTCAAATTTGCATATAACTTGTGTTGACGTAGAGTGTGCAAAATCTGTTGACTATGTTGCAAGTGTTTCGCCCAACTCTTGTTGAAGATGAGGATGTCATCCAAATACACTAGCACAAAAGAATTGGTGAAAGGCCGCAAAATATCATCCATCATCCTCATGAAAGTTGTTGGGGAATTTGTCAATCTAAAGGGCATGACCAACCATTCAAAAAGACCTTCCTTAGATTTGAAGACATTCTTCCATACCTCGATCTGCTCTATTGGAACCTAGTGGTAGTTGGACTTCAAATAAATCTTACTGAAGTATTTGTCCCCCTTGAGTTGGTCAAGGAGATCATCAATTCAGGAAATTGGGTACCGGTTCCTGACTGTGATTTTATTTAGGGCCCGATAATCAATGCAGAGTTGCCAGGTCCCTTCTTTCTTCTACACAAGCATTATCGGGCTTCCACAATGTGATGAGCTTGGTTGGACGTGCCCCTTTTCGATCATCTTTTGGATCTAGTGCTTTATTTCCTCATTTTCTAATAGATAGCGACGATAGACTAGCCCATTGGGTAGCGATGCGTTGGGGGTTAGATCGATTGAATGCTTGACCTGATAGTGCAGAGGTACCCCAATGGGTGAGGAGAAGATTTCTTTGTGTTCTTCCATGACCTTATCCACTTGCTTCTGCTGCATGGAGAGACCTTTAGTGGAGGCCATGGATTTGATTACAACCTTCCGCTCACTTTGAGTGTGAATCATGAAGAAGACAAACTTCTTGTTCTAAGAGATGAACTCCCTAAATTTCTTAGCAGAGATAAAGCAAATGGAAGTAGGTGGGACTACCTCGAGTATCCTTTACAATTTCCTGTCCAAATTAATAATAACTCTACAAGGCCTAGACTCATATATAACATGATGTTTCCATTAATAAGGTTGGCCCAAAAGAACATCACAAATTTCAAGGGGGGTGACATCACACAATACCTCATATTTGAAGGGCTTAATGTTGTAGGGCAGGCGACATTGTTGGCTGACACGAAGATCAATCCCTTGGCAGATCCATCCGATGGTGTATAACTGTGGGTGTGGTGTTCTCAAAAGAGCCAACTACTTGAAGACCTCCGCTGATATGAGGTTCTTCTGGCTACCTCTATCAACAATGAAGTGCATCATAGTAACCTTCACCCATTTCTATGGATGAAAGAGGCGCTCACCTTCCTCTGGTTCATAAGGTTCACTGGGATGGATCTTGGTGGTAGAAAAGGTGGCACTAGGTTCTACATAAATGTTCTATCTCCCTTTTTCTATTTCTGAATTAGATTCAAAACCCACATATGATTCAGAGGCTTTCACCTTGGCCACCAATGACTTCTTTGAGCGACATTCAACGGTGTTATTCTAGAGGCTCTTATGGAACTCGCACCACTTCCTAGTGTCTTTTTTTGTCTTCCCATTGTCCTTCTTTATTTCTGGCTTAGACTGGTTGTCCTGAGGTTGTCCATCCTTGCTCTGTCCTTTGTTCTGGGGGTTGGGGTTTACTTTTCCCTGCTTCTGTTATGATGGGTTCACAGACCCAAATTCTCACATCTTTTGTTTAAGCTTCTACTCGATTTTGATAGAATATCGATAGGTCGCACCCAAGGATGAGATGTCTAGAAACTCCATTTCTATATGGATGTATCTATGTAGACCATCGTGGTACTTGAGCACCATATTTCACTCAGAGTCTTTGATACCCATATTGATGTGCAAGTTATGGAAGACATTAGTGAACTCTGGCATTGTTTGGTCCATTTCCTACCGCAGTGTGGTCCATCTTGTGTATAATTCATCATAACTTCCAACAAGGTAGTATTGTTCCTTAATAGCATCCCTAAAAGAACCCCAAGTGGGTGCAACTACAAATAATGTAGATTATTCTTTTTCCTTTTGTTCACAGAAAGTTTCCCACCAATCTTTGGCATAGGGGGCAGCCTTAAAGAGCGCAAATGTATTATTTTATCTGTTGGAAAATTTATGGACTGAAAAATACCCTTCTAGAAGGTTAAACCATTTTTATAAAGAATATCCATCTATTTGACCTTCAAATATAGGAATATAAAAATTGATTTTCACCTTGAATGGGGGGACACCTCTGGTCGAGGAAGATGTGTTGCATGTTGGCAGTCATCAAAGGATTTGCGCAAAATTATCCATCATCTTGTTCCTTTTTCGTGCAAGATATTCCTAGAGAAACATTTTAAAGGGATCTCCTACCCCATTGTCTCTCTTTTCTTCCCCTATAGGTGGTTTTTGGGTTCGTCAAGGCCGATCTTGCAAAGGCTCAATTGGTTCAAGTCCCAACTGCTTATACCTTGACCTCCTTGGGGACATGCACAAAGAAACAAATAAAAAGAAGGTTTCTTTGACACCACTAATATGGATTTATGCACGGAATGAAATGAAACATAGATATATAACATTAACACAGAGATACAGTGAACAATAATAGAGATACAGTGAATCTTAACTTCTATTCAATAAAGAAATCTATTGAAACTATAAAATGCAGAATGAAACAATCTTGTTCGAATGGTGGTAGCTAATCTCTGAGAAGAGATGTGGCAGATATGCGCATTTTCCTGAGCACATTACAATGAGGCCTCCAACCCTTTTTAGCATCAAGAAGTAATCATAAAACCTTAGGCATCCAAAATACTAACCGTAGGAGATGAAGCGCCAAAAGTCATGTGGGCCTCGATGGGGTAAGTTGGTACATCAACTTCCTAGGGTCGTAACTTTTGCATACAATCTTCATTTTAGGGATAGCCCATTGGAAAGGTTTATCTGAGGAATACACATGTTTTCATCACACTCTAACTCAATGTATATTGTGACTGTGGCGAGCCCAAAAAATGTTGTTTAAGGCCTCAAAACGACCCCGGAAGTTTAGGACCCAAAAAGCTAGAAAAAAACTGCCAAGATGAAAATTGTATGTGAGCTAGTTGGAATAGGTGGGTGGCCACCGATATCCACCTGGATAAAACACATTTTTGAATGGGATGGGCATTTTAATCCCTAGATAAAGCCCCATGTTAATCCCTAGACATTGAGTCATTTCATTTCACTGTTATATTAGTGTTGTTGGCTAGAGCCTTTAATTGTAATTGTACACTTTGTCTCATATACATATACCAAGGATACCTAGTTTTAGAATGATCTCGTCTTGTAAATTTTTTCTATTGTAAAATGTGTTTTCCCCCTCAAAGAGTCTTATCTTTCATTCTATTGAACTTATGCTTATACTAAGAGGGGGGAGGATGAATCAGTACAAGATACTTTTTACTTTATTTAACCATTCATCAATCATTCATTAGATAAGAAACAATAATCACATATAAACTTAAATCACAATGCATGAAGTTTAACATGGATACCCAATTGAGAGAAAACCATAAAAACTATCTTTATAAATTTCTATAGGCACCAATCTATTGTTACAAAGATTGTAGGAACCAACTTACTAGAGACACCAATCTCCTTAACTAAGCACCAACTTAGCAAGATGTAGGAACCAACCTACTAGAGATGTCAATCTCCTCAACTGAGCACCAACTCAACAAAACCTGTAGGCACCAACCTACTATTACAATATTTGCAAGCACCAACCTGTTGGAGACACCAATCCCCTCACTTGAGCACCAACTTAAGAAGACTTGTATAAACACCAATCCAAGATCTTCATACATAGAGTACCTATGAATTAACTTGTATTCTTCATACTTGATACATAGCTTCAAACCATAGTCAAATTTATCCTTGATTTCCTAGCAGACCTCATAGCATCATTATCAGAATATGATCCCAAATTGAAGCATCACAACCTCAAAACAATGCACATTGCAGGATCAAAGACCACCAGTCCTTCATAGCATACCGTAAGAACAAGAAAACCTCAAGAAACCACCTTAGACTTCTCTTGTACACCTTTAGATCCCAAAAATATACCACAACTCCTTTAGTGCACCTCAGATATATTTTGCGCACCTCAGAATTGATCTCTTGCTTATATATTATTCAAATGTTCACATTTATCCTAAATTTATAGTATTTTTGTCCTCACTTTTAGGGATAACCTGTAAAGAATGGCTTATCCAACCTGAATTTTTTGGCTGGGTTGTCTGACAGAAAAAATCATATCTCCTCATTCCTATGGAGTTAGAGGGAAATCCATATACCATTGGAAACGTCTTAAAATAAGATTTCCAATTTGAGTTATATATCTAGGGTAAAAATTCCTTCAAATATAGGGTATCCAAACTGAGCACCAAAAATCCAAAAACAATATTTCCAACAATCTCCATATTGCAAGCTTTATCTTGGACATATGTAGTCTCCCCCTATCTTTGACATCCATGACAACAATATTTCCAACAATCTCCCCCTTTATAAGCTGCAAAATTAGATCAACATTATGTGTAGACAATGGAAAAATTACAACAAACTAATTTACAGTGGAAAACTAACGACTATGAGCTGAGAGAATATGGAATCATCTTGTATAAAGGCATAGATTATGTACCTACTTCCCAAGAGTTGAGGAATATGATACTAAGAGAGATTCATAATGTGCCTTATGTTGAACACTCGGGGTACCAAAAACAAATTGCAGTTGTCAAAAGCCAGTATTACTAGCTAGTTATGAAGAAAGAAGTGGTTGATTATATAGCCATATGTTTTGAATGTCAGAAGGTCAAGGCTGAGCATAGACATCCAGTTGTTTTTGTATAACCATTTCCTATTCCTGAGTGGAAATGGGAAGTGGCGACAATTGATTTCATCACCAAGATGCCCATAACAATAAAGCAACATGACTCCATCATGGTGGTGGTGGATAAGTTTACCAAAGCTACTCATTTTATTCCAGTAAAGTTAACTCACAAGGAAGCTAACATTGTAGATATCTATATGAGATAAATTTATAGGCTTCATGGTGTGCCTAAAGAAATAGTTTACGAAAAAAATTTCAAGTTTACATCAAACTTTTGAAGCGATTATTTAAAGGATTTGGGACCCATATGAAATTTAGCACAACATATCACCCAAAATCTGATGGACAAACAGAGAGGATCAATCAAGTGATTGAAGATATGCTAAGAATGTATGTGATGGATAAACCATCAAAATGGGAAGACTATTTACACTTATTTGAGTTTTCCTATAATATTGGGTATCAAGCATCTTTGAAGATGAGCCCATTTGAAAATTTATATGGAAGAAAGTGTAATACCCATGTAAGTTGGGACAGCCCAGCAGACATAGGAGTGATTGGGCCAGAATTTCTCAAAGAAATGGAAGAGAAGATGGTGAAGACAAAGAATAATTTAAAGGTTGCCCAAGACAGGCAGAAAATCTATGCAGATAAGAACAGAACTCACAAAGAGTTCAAAGTGGGTGACCATGTATTTATAAAAGTGAAGGCCAATAGTATCTCTTTGAATTTGGGGAGTTGTTCAAATATTGCAACAATATATTGTGGACCATTCGAAATCCTGGAGAGGATTGGTCTTGTTGCATACATGCTTGCATTACCTTCATCCATGTGCCTTCATAATTCATTCCACGTGTCTTTGCTTAAAAAGCATGTGCATGATGTTAATCATATAATTGATTGGAATGTGATTCAGGTGGGGCAAGAAGGATATTTTTTAGTACAACTTGTGTGCATATTGGATCAGAAGGTCAAGTAGCTCCGGAATCAAACCATTGGGCTAGTAAAGGTCCAATTGACCTATTACAATCATGAAGATGCAACATGGGAATATGAAGATGTCATGCGGCAAGAGTACCCACATATTTTTAGATCTTTTTGAAGAATTTTGTGTGTACATGTATATAATGCACCGAGAATAGTGCATAAATAAGGGGGATGGGAATGTAATACCCCTAGGATGAACCCTACGAAGTAAATAGACACGTAGGTTGATGAGCCAAGATATTTTGGGCCTAAGTGCAATGGTTTCATATGTTTTGTGGCCAAAGTGCCTATATGATTACGAGGCTGGTGAGCCTATATTTGTAATATGTATCATTCATAATAATAAAAACATTGCCTCTACAGACCAATCAGACAAAAGATTATGGGGGACTAAGAACTCTACTAGAGGAAAGGGGGGCTAAGGGTATAGGATGAGGAGCTAAGACAAGGGGGCTTAAGTAAGGGAAATATTATTTTAATATTCCCTAAAGTCCAAATCTTGAGATGTCCTAATATAAGTTCCAATAGTGGGGGAACGTATACAAGTGGAGCTCATGAAGCTTCATGAAGATAGGTGTCTAGTTGGGGACATGCAGATATATCATGAGACTTAGTCTATTTCGAAAATTGTCATTATTCTTCCAATCATTCACTCTTACTAGGGGTATGTTGCCATCACCGTTGTCGTACCTACACGGGGAAAGCTCAGGGAGTCGTTGGTAACAAGAAAAAATGGGATGTTTGGAGTTGAAGAGGCGGGTTTTCAGGCTTGTGTGCATTGGAAGAGGTGGATTGTCAGGCTTGTGTGCATCGAAAGAGACGTCTTTTCAGGCCTGTGAGTAGTCCCTCTAGTGAGAGAACAATTGAAGATTGGTTTCTAGTGTGTTGGGAAATTAGCTGCAGAGCTCTGAGGCTTTCTTTCTGGCCTGTAGTTGAAGCCCTGGAAGGGAAGTGGGACAGTCGAAGGAAAGTTGAGTAGAGAAGGGGTATACTTCCTGGGGTGGGACAGGCATGTGGGAAATGAGAGGTTGCAGGCTAGTTGTAGCAGTGGCACCTTGACCTGAGATTTTTTGTTGTCAATAGACCTTAGTCTAGCCTAGGAAGCCTTCCCTGGTGGAGTTATAGTCTAAGCTCGGGGGTGACCTATTGTTTAACGTTTATGAGTAGAAGAGTCTATGGCTTGGAGGAATGTCTAAGGTCTGCACGCAATTGGTGAATTATCAATAAAAATATAAGTATTATTTTATATGAATTTATGTACCCATCACTACCTGTATGTTATGTTAAATTATGTATGCTTAAAATGTATGAATGTTATGCATGAATTAGTATACGGTTTGAATTGCACATATTGTAGCATATGCATGGAGTTTTACATAATGAATGTATCGGAGTGTTAAGTACCAAAGACCCTAATACAAAATACCACAATAGTACCAAAGATATCTTAATACAATCACCACACAAGATATATGAAATAATATAGAAAACCACCACTTTATTATATCATACCCTTAGGGTATGGAAACACCATACAATGGATCCTATTATGAAAGGGATCCTCTCATGTTCAATTGCCTCTTTGAGGGGGAATCCTCCTATTGGGATTCCACTCCAAATACAACACTTCTCTTCATATCACATTAAATTGCTTGAACCCCTTTATATAGTGCTACCATCACCTAAGAACATTCTAGAGGAGGAATCTTCTAGAAGCAGAACCTTCTAAGAAGTCCTCTTACATTTATTATATTTAACTACCCATTTATTATATCTAACCACCATAGTGGGCCTTATTTAATAATATAGTGGAACTAGTCCACCTTACATTGAATGGCTTCCACTACCTCTCTAGCTACCTAACATTTCATCCCCCTTATGAAAGAGTTGTCCTTGATGCTTGTTATGAGGGTGTACAACCATATACGAGGGTCCCATGGATAAGTGTGGACCATAATGTTGACTAAGACTGGAGAACCAAGGTCCCATGTATAAATATGAGCCACCATGTTGAAGTAGTCGAACTGCCATTGTGAACCTAGGTCCCATGTCCAAGTGTTCATGTGAACTCCACGTTGAAGATATTGGAACTTAGGAACCAACTGAAAATGATGCTCTAAAGATTGGCACTGGTCATGTGGATCGAAATATTTGGAACCAACAAAAATGCATTCATTGCGACTAGAGAATAATAAAACTAAATAAGAATATGCATAGAATGATTATGTTTACTCTCCAGGAAATTCTCTACCTGAGGGGGAGTAGAGTCATCAAATAGAAAATGGAAGTGGTTGGCATCCCAGAAATGACAAATTCCATATACCAATCATCACAATCGTCCTACAAAGCATACCAAACATACACTTCTTGATGATATTCATCCATGATGTTCACCATAGTATATTTCTCCTACATGCTCGCCAAGGACTCATGAATACTACGAAAACTATCTCCGATACCTTCTTGAAAGTTATGCAATGTGTCATGCATTTGAGATTTGAATGCTTCAATCGCGTGTATAATTTCCTTGAGGGTTTGAGAGTGAACATCCATTAGAAACACCACATAAAATATACCAAAAGAAAGCTCTGGAAATTCTCTATCCAATGGGTCTGATCTTGTAGCAATCTGATCAACCTGTGAAAATTTATGGACTCTGCAATCCCATCATCGTCACGAAAACCCCCAAAAATGGTTGATTGTAAATCAGTGATATCTTCACATTCGTAACTCCGATTCAGACGATTTGTTTTTTGAATTTGGGTGAAATTGTGAGAGGAAATCAGATATGTAATTTGTTTTGGAAAATTCATCTCTAGATGCTACAGAAATCATAAAAATCACGTGGTCATCCGCAAAAAAAACCCTGAAATTTGCATATTTTAAAATGCAAATAACTTTACTTCCCGGACTCCGTTTCAGACTATTTTTTTTTAGTTGGGTGTTTTTCTGAGAGGAACTCAGATATACAACCAATTTCTGCAAATTTTTCACCAAAGCCTACATAAATAGTCTGGAATGTCGCGGTCCTCTTTTTTTTTCTCTGAAAAAATAAATCTACAAAAAAAATAACAATATTTGCCCACAATGTCTGCCAAGGAAAGTCTTTTGATACCAATTGTTAAGTACAAAATACCTGAATACAAAATACCACAATAGTACCAAATATATATGAATACAATCACCACACAAGATATATGAAACAATATAGAAAACAACCACTTTATTATATCAAACCCTTGGGGTAGGGAAACACCATACAATGGATAATATTATGGAAGGGATCCTCTCATGTTCACTTTCCTCTTCGAGGGGGCATCCTCTTATTGAGATACCACTCCAAATACAATACTTCTCTTCATATCTCATTGCATTGCTTGAACCCATTTATATGGTGCTACCATCACCTAAGAACATTCTAGAGGACAAATCTTCTAGAAGCAAAACTTTCTAAGAAGTCCTCTTACATTTATTATATCTAACTACCATAGTGGGCATTATTTAGTAATATAGTGGACCTAGTCCACCTTTCATTGAATGGCCTCCACTACCTCTCTAGCTACCTAGCACATAGCTAATCTTTGAGTTTGTTGTTAATGAAAACACAATACAATGTGTTATCAGAACCATAATGAGAAGAATTCATAGAAATTCAAATGAAATCGTAAAATGTGGTTGTGTTAGAAGATGGGATTTTTGTGTGATGTGGCCTAATTTGGGGTTGGGGACATTACACAATCAAATACCATTCCTTGCCTTAATTGATAACAAGTACATGATATGGCATGAGATATCTTGAATGCGATTGTGATAACTTGGATGCTTATCCAACCAATTTTACAATTACATATACCCACCATGCCCAAAACAAATCCTTCAATAATAGGTTATCCATCATTGTGATTTACTCACATATCCTCATCAACTTCCATGTTGTCTATATTACCCTTAGTATAAATTGTTTCACCTTCTATATTCCCCATTCCAACCCATCTGTTTCAAGCATATGCATTCCAAATTTTCTCCATTTCCCATTCCAACCCATCTATTTCAAGCATATGCATTCCAAATGGTCTCCTCCACTGCCCTGACCTACCACATCTGCATTGTATTCCTTGCACATTTCCTAAGTTTCAATAATAAATAAAAAGTGTTTATCATGATTGATTACCTTTTATGACTATCATTATCTTGTTACCCTACCCTAAATTAGGAATATCAATAATTATTTCTTCATTCATCACACTTTGTAACACAAAATGAAAACCTCTCATGTATTCTCACTAGATCACACACCTTATCCACTTTACTTAACATTCACTACAACCATACCCCTTGTCCATGTAGTATACATCATATATGGAAATTACATCATAATTCTACCATTCACGTATTAATCTTTGGTGCAACAACACACCAATATGACAATGTGGCATTATTGCTATGTCAAACATAATGCCAAGCAGGTATTGGATGATTTAATCCCTTGAGAGAGTTAATCATGTTTCCTTTGTCATTACATAGATTTATTTGACACAATTATGAAGGATGAATCACAAATTGGTCATTTACAATTATATCCAACCGTCATTTGCAGTGATTTAATTTTACAAGTTATATTCAAGATCTACTTCCAAATATATATGAACACATGCAAACATACCATCTTTTGGTTCAAATCTATCAATGTACTTTCCTAGAGTGTCCATGATGTTGTATGTGATATTCTCGTTCCAACAATGTAATGGAAGATGCAATAAACAAACCTATATAGGAAGAGTTGAAGGACCATCATGCATTGTGTCAAAATCTAGAGTTTATCTGTTCAAATAAATTCATTTGGTGCAAAAAAAAATAAAGTCTATTTCAAAAGATGAGATCTATATCTTCCTTAGCCTAAGATAAGAAGGCATAAAAGTCTCTTTCATAGAAATAATGAGTGAGTTTGCCTTCTATCAACATTTTCCAATTCCTTTGAACCCAATTCACCATGGATCTGGGTGAAGGTCATATTACAATGAATTGATTGATCAACCATCTTTGAGTCGAGGACAATGCCATATGCCAAGAAGATGAGGAAAGGAGGGGAGCTAATGAGATTTCATTCGATTTCTTGACGAATCATGAAGTTTGAGGCTTCATAGTCTTCCCCATCATAGAGACCAGGGCATGAAAAGTTGTTACTTCAATATCTTAAGGGGGAGGATGACCCCCTCTAGATGCTTGATCCATGGTCGAAGCCAAGATCGCTTTAGGTGAAGGGAAAATTGCAGGGTGAGGTTCTTAGAGGCAACACACACATAGTCCTCCCTGTTATATTTTATTAGTGATTCTTTCAGCTTTACACCTATAGATTATACACACTTTGCTTCCTATATTTTATGCTATTAGTGATTCTTTCAACTTTACACCTATAGATTATACACACTTTGCTCCCTATATTTTATGCATGTGGATGCAAAGTTAAAGTTTAAACTCCTTGTATTTTTTGCAATTTAAGATGAAACCTTAAAATTTAAGCAATCCCTTCTTCACCTAGATCCCTAATATTTGAAGTTTTAACTTCTCCTTCTCACCCACAGAGTATTTTTGTAAATAAAATAAAATTTGATATTGAAAATTTTAAAATAATATTTATTAATATAAAAATAGATAAAAATATATATATATTGAAGAGAAAACCATACAAATAAAAATAAGACTTCTTACTAGGAGTAAAAATTAAATGTAACATTGCATCTTTACATGGTTTTTTCTTAAAAAAAAGAGTTTTTATCAATTTTTTTTAATGTTAAAATATTTTTTTTCTAAAGTCATCAAATTTTAATTTATTAAGAATTTTTGAAAAAAATAATTTTATAGGAATAAAATTATTATTTTTAATATAAAAAAATAGATTCAACATCATCGAATACTCAAATTATCAATATCTCAAATTTCATTAATTCAAAATAAATCTTATCAAATTTTAAACAATAATAATTATTTTTAAAATTGGTAGAAAAACAGCAAGTCGTGATAATTACAGCGTACCCCTTTACTTTTTTTTACAAATGATACCTACTTTGAAAACACTAACTCGTGATAATTGCAGTGTACCTTTATTACTTTGAAAGAAAGATGTGCATATACAATATTATAATAAATTTTCGTATACGAGTATCTCAGAGTCCATTCGAAAAGTTTCAACTATGCAACTTTAATCTAATACTATAATATACACGTAAAAAAAATTATTAAAAAAGTTTATGGTATCTTTACCTATCGCACGGTCCATTAGTAAAAAGGAGTGAACTTTATTATTTGGTATTATTATATGTTAAATTATCTCATGCACGTTTCTCCAATTTTGATTTCTCTAATTTTGATGTTGACCGAATAATACTAAAACTTAAATAAATAATTATTTTAATAGTTTTCACAAATGTAAAGTGCTGGAGTGTTTTACAAGTTTGTCCTATAATATTAATTTACACACATAAATATTAAATCATTTTAAATTTTTTAAAATATTAAATAAAAAAATTAAATATCACTTTGAATATGATTGTAATTTTAGTCACACATAAATAACCACCACAAACAAAAAGCAAACAGAACCACACCACCGTCCATAAAAGTACTTGGATAACCACCCTTGACAAAGTTTATTAAAAAATTCTCTTTTATTCGATGAAATGGAATAATCCACGTGTAACTTCACATATCGTGGACATTTTACACGTGTAACTTTGCCCATCGTGAACATTTTACACTATTCCTGTGGGAGCCTTTTGCCTTTTGAAAATGCCAAAAATAAAGCTTAGCATATATATACAAAGTGATGGCGAATTGAAGAATAAAAGAAATCCCTTCCACCTTTCATGGTTTGTGAATAATGCCATGGAGTCAAAAGCTAAGAAGTTGAATATGGCATATGATGAAATAACTTTTTTTTTTTAATTTAGGATTATATTCAAGTTATTAATTTTAGGTTGAGGTTAGGGTTCTTGCATTAAAATTTTTGAGTTTTTAGAGTTTTTATTATTATTATAAAATGTGGAGTTTTTGTTATTATTATAAAATGTGGTTTCAATATTTTGTTATGTGTTTTTTTGGGGGCAAGATAACACTTATCATTTTAGTTACTGTGTTTATACAATGTTAATGTGATCTGTCGTTTGTTTTTCAACAAAATTTAAATCATACAAAAATTGAAATGTTTTCAACAATTAAATTTTGATTTTATGACTAAAAAAACACATTGTTATGTGTATTATGTATCACAAAGCATATGATATATAATAGATAGAGTTATTTTCTTTTCTATCTCCTACTCACATAGTGATACAACCATTGTTACATTATGAAATTGCTTTGTGCACATTTTATTCATTATTTATTTAATTTGTGTTCATGTTTTCACTTTCATAACTTAATAAATGCAATATGTTGAACTTGTTCTAATATTCTGTGATATTTATTTATCAGTCTTATCTTCTTCTTCTTTTTTGTAAATTAACTACTCCTCTATTAATATTATACACAAAATATTACAATATTTCCATATTGTTCCCAACAACTTTGGATAACTAGTCAATCTATCAAAATTTCTTAAAAAAATGTCCAAATTATGTTTTATTCTCCCAAGTAGGATTGCAACAATATTTGAGAATAACATCATATGAACATATATATCTAATCAATAATAGTAAAAAAAAAAGACTTGCAAGTTTTTATTGGAGTTTGTCCTTCATCATCCTAGTTCTCTATAACAATTTCTATGCTCTAGATGGTTTATATTTTTTGACTATTTAATTAAGTTTGGTTAAAAAATTTATTGTTGTTATTATTCTTATTCTTCAACAACTTTGACAATAAAGAATTTTTTAAGCAATAAAGGATTTGCTAAGCAAGTACAACTTGACCAATTTCATGTACTTGATGTCCCTTCAAGAAAACCATGTGTCTAAGATTCAATTCACAAAGTCTTCATCAATCTACTTAGTAGGGATGCACCTCATTTTGCCTCTAACCACATTTTCAATGCATTCAACCTCTTCTTTATTTGGTTTGGCAAAGCATCATGGTCCTTGTTAGCTATAACCATGACCTTAGCCTTGGCTCTTGTCATTTTATTTTTTGGCTCCAACACTTTCAAATTCGTGTAGGGTCTTTTCCTTCAATGCTTAGCCCCTTGTTGATGACTTTCTACTTAGGCTCCATTTTCCATGTCTTGGTTAAGCTTCCCAAAGGTTTAGATGAAAACCCAAGCAACCCAAAATTACTCAAAACTCCCCTAACAATGAGAAAGGATCGAGAGGGGGAACAATATATAGAGCACAATAAAACCATCAATGGAAGAGGAAACCACAATGAGAGAGAAAAATCACAACCAATGAAGAAGATCACTAGAGCAATGACATTCAAAGCGAAGCTACCTTAACCAAAGTAGGAGAAACACCACCCAAACAAAGTTTACTTAAGCTAAGGCCAAACCAAACCATGAGAAGCCACCACAAACCAAGAAGAAACAAACTTGATGCACCTCAAATCCTTTCATAATGCTTATTAGTTACATAATGAACATAACTACATTTAGGACAAAGATGTAGAGCCATGATGACTCTAGTCTTCTCCCCTATCTTGTCTCTTCCCCTACTTCTCATGGAGAGCATGTACATACATGAATGAATGAACTATAGAGAGATGCATATCCTCATTTTGATGCTTCCTTACACCAAAGTTGTCTTATCTGTATGTAACATTTTAATACAGAAGTATGTTAAAGAAAAATTCATATAACTATTTACAAGACAATAAAGTAGAAGAAGATATTTTCTTAAAATGTTAAATTTATTTAAATAAAAAATTTAATTTTCAAAATATTTATAATAAAATCTAATATCATTTATTAAAAAATAAAACATAATAAATTTTAATAATCAAAATCAACATCTTCATCATAACATCATCATCATTGTAAATATTAAAATTTCACAAAAAAATAATTAAAATAAACTTCCAAATCATCATCATCTTCAATATTAAAATTTAGACTGAAAAGCTGTGGGATATACCTCTTAATATCATTATCAATATTAAAACTTGGGATATATACAGAGTAGTGGCATCTAGAAGAAATAAAAGAGATCCCTTACACCCTTTATGGTTTGTGAATCAACACTGCCATGGAGTTAACAGCTAAGAAGTTGAATATTGCATCTAAGGAGGCCAAAGTAAAAGTGAAGGGGTTATTTTCTCCTCACCGGCCATTATTTGCCCTGAACCTAACCACTATAGTTCTGAAGCCCATTCCTTACTCCCCAATTCGGTAAGGTGGAGCTGTTAAAGCTCCGACTGATGAATTCATATTCATATTCCAGTCCAGAGCCTGACAGGAAACACTAAGAAAAAACACCATACATACAGAAGAAATTTTATTGAATGGGGGAAGGGATTGCTCAAATTATTCAAGTAAAACCTGAAACAGAGTGACTACCTTACAGTACCATGATAATCTGATATAATTTAACCTACAAAACTCACATTCAGACCTCCACATCGCATCTGGTTCCGGGCTGCAGAGGAACTTGGCCTGCATTGCCGCTGTTTCTCATCCCCATGATAGCAAAGCAATTGACATTCAAATGATAACGCCCAGATGTCCAGCTGCCCACCTTCCAGCGGATCCTCCCGTACATCTTCAGAGTCAAGCTCAGCACCCCATTCTGCTTCTCGTAGTTCAGATGATCGGCCACGAAGGGCGCCAGGGCAACGGAATTCCCGTATAAAATGGGAGACAGGACGTCGACATCGTTGTCGCCTTGGTAGAAAGGGGTCAACGAGCACTGGGGCGTGATCTGCTCGCCCGCGTAGGTAGCGTAGGCGTTCAGGTTGTCGTAGTAGATACCGATCCTGTCATTGGGGTTGTGCGACACGATGGAGAACTGAAGGCTCGAGGTGAGCAACCCGTTGGTGAGATTCAGCTGGTGCACCGTAGCGTCCTGGACATAGAACCGTGGCTTATGCGGGTGCAGAACCAGGTATACGACCAGGATCACGAAGAGCGCGATGACAACGAGCACGAACAGAGAGCCCATACATCTCCTGAAACCCCTCCCTGGGAGCAATCTCGGGTTGCCATGGTTGCCGCAGTCCTTGCTTCCCCCTTTCCCTTGCATGTCTGGATCTCGCAGCTAATTCTCTCCCCCGAGGAAAATTCTGACTCAAATTAGCCCAACAATAAGCACTATGATGCCAGAACTCTGCTACCTCTGACGCTCAGCAGAAGCCAAATAAAAACGAACGGATCTGAGCAAATACTAGGTCAAGTGCAATATAAAAAAGGACGGGTTCACGGGAGGGTGGGAGAACCTTCGGTTGGCGTACTGGCGGCCGAAGCTACAAGCGAAGCAGATCCGAGAATCGTCCGTTCCTCGCACCAAAGGGGGCTGGGAGGCGTAATGTATTGTATCGTTTTCTGTGGCGTCGGGAGCCGATTGGCCGAAGCTCTGGAATGTACAGATGAAAAACGCTTGGTCCAGGTCGTTGCAGAGCGGAAGAAAGAGCTCAGGCCAACGCGGCCGCAATTGTCTCGCTCTTCGTGTCGGTTGTCTGGATTTATAAAGAATCCCACGTCCTTCCTTGAACGCTCCACGCCCCCAGAGTAGAAACCGGAAATTAAAGCTAAAATCCCCCACTGTAGAAAGGAAGTCAATTGCTACTCAAATTCTTCACGACTCCTACGCACAGCCTGAATGATTTTTTTAAGGAATTTAGAAAAAGGCAAGGATTCTGTTTTTTTATTACCGATCACTTCTTATTGGAATTGGGAACATATTTCACTCAATCCACCACCAGAATTTAGAATTGAGTTACAGGTAACGGAATTATATTCTTGGAACATGAATCGAATCGGGAAACTCTCGCTTATTTATGGTTCAACAATTACCCAACGAATCAAGTATATTTTACCATGATTCAAGTTTTTAACTTTAATTTACCATGATTTACGTTTTTAACTTTGCTTTTTACAGTGTTGAAACGCGGTTTTGAACAACCCTTGTCGAGCTCTCTAGTCCAATGGGCTAGTCGAGTTAGGTGAAACGTAAGGAAGACCGGGAGAGCCTGGTTGGAGCTCACCACCGACCCACATGGTTTTCCTTTTGGTAAAGCAAAGCATGGGGCCCGCCGGCTTGTAGTTGTGGGTGAGATGACCATGAAGCATCTTTCTTTTTCTGGGTGGGAACCGCACGTCTCGTTACATGTAATTTTCGCTCTCGTGACTTCTATGTGAAGTAGTGGGCCACGTGGCCATGATGTCAGCAGACACAGACACGTAGACAAGTTGGTGAGAGATACATGATTCCCTTCGGCATAATTATGTAAAAATAATCTTTGCTTTGATGATTAAACTTTGAGAAAAGCTTTGCATTAGTTCTCAAACCTTTGCATTAGTGTTGTTAATGATTATAATGATTCCCGAGCAATCATACAAAAAGTTGGCAGCAGGTTCGGGTCAAGAGGAATTTGGAGCGAATCCTAACCCATTCGAGAGTGAGTGGCTCATTTGCTTTGAGGATATGTTTAGGTGGTGTAAAGGAATCAACTCGAATGCCTTATAGTTGGGAGGAGTACAAAATCTTATGCATGGCATCATTGAACATATAGGGATTTAAGTAATGGGGTATGACTCATGTGTCGGGGTGTCTAGGGATTATAATGTTGACATTTTACAATGATTAACATCGATAAATAATGTTGGTGTTAAGTTATGATCCATATGTTTAGGGAATCCAACCAGGAGGTGGATAAATTGTCAAAGCAGGTGCTTGTCTCTTCGAAAGGAAGATTTACTTTTTTTATTTGGGATGGAGATTTTAAGAGGCCTTTAAATCATTGGAACATTTTCTAAGTATTTGTGCTTTTCCGGTTTGCAAGAGATTGCTAGTCTTAGTATGGAAAGTGATCTTTGCTATGTAATTGCATAATTTTCAGTATTTTTTTGTTTTTTATTGTAGTAGGCACAATAGTTTTCGTTTCTTGACCGGTAGGGAAGGTATGGGACGATCGGAGCTCTCTATGATTATAGTAGAGCTCTGTTGCTATTTCCGGGGGAAAAATATTTTCACCCTGTGAAAAAAAAAGTTATGATCCATATGTAAGATCGGCACACCTTGCAGATATATGGCATACAAGATAGCATAAAACCTTGAACTTCGAGTAATTCGAGGATGAGATTTATTCCCTGGTATATTTGGGAATCATTGTCCAAATTCAATCACAGGAAAGGTACTGGTGGTGACTACTTATTCTCTCTTATTTATGTGATATGTGCTTGGCAACAAATATACTTTCCTTGCCATTGAAGCTCTGCTATACTTAGAGCTTTAGCCTTTGCTAGGTTCTGTTTTGTTCTTAACGAGACGACTTCTCCTTAATCACCATCTTTCAATTGACTTTTTTACTCCGAACCATGTATAGTTATGTTTTTTATGCTCTAAATTGATTTAGAGATCTCGGAAAATTCTTAAATCACATTTCTAAATTGGTGAGATTGCATTTTTGGCATGGTGAGATGGTAGCGTCCGAACTCCAACAAAAAACACATCGAAAAATTTGTCGAAAGTGGGGGCGTTTTGCCTAATACTTATCCCACATTGGTGTCTCTTGCTCTAAGCGCAATGATGGGTATTTGGAAAACAATGTCACATTTTTCAAATTAACCCATTTCCTCGCGTTAGAGTCCTTCAATCAAGATAACCTTGTAGCACAATATTGAAGTGTGTCACTCATCACGGGGTCAAGGCAGTTGTGTCAAATTAGCACAAAAATTCCATGCATGCCAATCTTAGCATACACATGTGCATTTTAGCAACTTACTTATGCCCACCTTAGCAACTTGCACATGCATGTCAACATAGTACTATGTGTGTGCTTCATTTCCACACCCCACTTCAACATTTTGTGAGCACTAGGAAAGCCAATTGTTGCATGGATTATCAAGGAAGCCAACAATATTTGCACCAATTATTGTACATGGCGTGGTAAGGGGGCAAACCATGATCAACATTGACAATGATCTAGATGGTTATTCAGGGCCATCTAAAAAATGGTCCTAATACTAACACTTTTTGGGACTCGAATTTCAAACAAATTTTTCGAGGCCTTCCCATGCGTTTTTCATGATTCTGGCATATGCCAAAGAACATCAAAACTCAATGACAACTTGTCTTTCCAACAAGTTAGAGGATATTTAGAATAGAGTAACGAGCGAAAATTTATGGTCACAACAAGGCTCCCTTTCTTTTCATGTGTCAACTCAAGATTGTCAAATGCAACATCACACTCAAACCCTAAGTTCATGTTAAGGGTAGGGTTCTTGCATCTTAGAGTTTCATCTTTAAATTTTTTGTCATTATTACAATATGTAGTTCCAATGTCTTATTATAGGATTTTTTGGAGATACTCATAGTAGACACATCTATTATTAGAGTTAGTGACAACCAATCTACCCATTATATCTATGTAATGTTTTTTTATATTCTTTTTATTGTTCATATGCATGATACATCCAAAAAAAATAAAATAATAATAAACAAAATAGCTAATATAAAAACATATTTCAATTAAAAATGAAATGGAAGAAAAATATCATCCACAACCCTCCAAATTCTTTCATCACCACCCAAATACAAGATTGAAGTACCAATAATCCTTTTCAATCCACATTTTTGGGTGACATAACAAATAAAAGTGAGGCTAATTCTAAGTTTCCGTAGTAGAATAAGCAACTATAGTAAATTAAACGAAAGATTAACACCTTCACGAGTTAACCTTTTGTATAAAGTTGCTAACTACATACTTTAAATTATAGTTAACTAGTTTAAATTATAGTCAATTATGCAAATAAATATATGTATGGAAAGGTGCTTTATATAGTTTTCTGAGATTTTATATATTATATAAATATATATTTGTGTAGAAAGTCTTGAAATAAAAGTATATTATAATGAAATAATGACATATCATAAACTAATATAATATAATAATTTGAAATTTGGAAAAATTATAAAACCATTTTAATATCTTAGATATATTTATAAATTCTTCTTGAAAATAATAGAATTCTTTGTATTTGTATATACCACAACCAAAAATATTATCAAATAAAATATATGGAACGTATGTCATTTCAGATGACGTCATAATGCCATGGTCCTCTTGTTCTTACATCTCAAACAAAAACGAGTTCAAGTGTCTAAAATACCTCCACTATTCCTCGTTACTTTAATTTTGCGTTTAATATTGACAACTTTTCATAAGCGTTACCTATCATAGAGATATGATTCTCTCTGATTTGTAGTGGTTTAACGTTTTTAATTATAAATAATCATATAAATTTCAAAGTGGTCTGATATTTAAATTTTTTATTAAATTATTTATTAATGTTTTTTTAAATATAAAAAAATTGAAAGAATTTTTAGTATATTTTTAATAATATTTAAATAAATTGTTGATATACATGTGTTTTTTTTTAAGAGATCACAAGTTCAAATCTTTACATAAAAAATGTCCCTTATCACACAAATAAGAGAGTCTCGTACATCAATTTAGTATGACTTAACAATAACCTTAAAATTAAATAATTATTATTATTATTATATTTAATTATAACAATACACTTATTAAAAACCCAATAAATTACTAATTGTAAATTAAAATGATAACGTTTCTTTACTTCTATAAATTGTTTGAAATAAATCTAATTAACTATATGAATAATAACTATAAATTAAATAACACTTATAAAATATAATAATAATAATTTCATGAACAATCTTATCACTCACATTCGTTTCATAATTAATATTTGCACAAAATTATTCCCACTATACAAATAAAACTAAATATATATTTTTTATTTGAAGCCATGTGTTTCTCAAGGGCGCTCACTGCTAATGGTATTTGTTTACTTGCGCATCGTCAGAGTTCTTTGTGTTTTAAAAAATTGATTTATTTTTAATTTATTCGATTAATATTTGTTCAATATAAAATTTTAATATAAAAATAAATTTATATTAAATATTATTTTTTAATAAATTGAAATAACACTTTATTTATCATAAACTTCATTTATAAATCAAAATATGAATACAATGGACCATAACCATTGAAGGTGCAAGTACTATTTAATGATGCGGTTTACTAAAAAAAACTTTTCCACTCCAATTTTATTTCAAAAGTTTTATTTTCTACTTTAATGTTTAGTTACCTTAATCGAGGGTTCTTTGATACAATATAATTACTACTTTAAATATTAAAGTAAATAGTACATTAAATACTAAAGTAAACAGTACAATGTGTATTTGAAATAAAAAATAATGAAAAGAAACAAATGTATAAAAACCATAAGACGAGTGGTCCTCTAGTTAAAAGTTTATAAAGGAGGTAGAAGGCTGATTTCCAATGATGCCATATTTTGCCATGATTTCAACCATTAAAACATAATTAATTAATTATTGATAGACTGTAGATAATAATATTGAGTAATAATGTTTTTGAGTCTAAAGGAAAGGGAGAAATAAGTTTTGTTTAGAGTTATGACAATCTAAAGTTCATAAAGGCAACACATAAATTAACAGAGAAATAAAGTCTTTTTTAGCGTTATGAGAATCAACTAACAATTAAGCATAAATGTTGTTATTGCATTAGGATTTAAATATAAATGTTGTTATTGTATGAGGTTTTAAAGATTTTTAAATTAAAGAGAATAAAAAATTTAATTGTAATTGCAAACTTTTAAATTATAAATGGATAAATGTGAAATTAATTGATCCCTCATAATTTAAGTGTTTTTAGACTAATTCATACAACTCAAGTGGTGGTAAGGAGTTTTTAGTCTATAGAATGCTATCATAGATTGAGGACATCCAAGAACTTAGTTGATATCAAAGAAAACAAGTTGGTTGCATTAAATGTTGAAATGTTGAGTATAAATGGGGAAGTTCCTATCAACACTTACTTCGCATGATATTTAGTTTAACAAACCATAAGATATGTATGCCAATGGAGATTATGGAAAAGTGGTGCGTCAACCTTATGTTGATGAGATGGGCATTAACTTTAGGTTGCTCTTTATATTTATCCTTCATTCATACATGTGCAATAGAGGAATCGATATTAATCATGAAAGAATGGCTCTGAGTAGTGAACGTCGGATTTTCTCCTTTTTGGTGTTTGGTCTCTGTGGGTGCTTAAGGAATGTTGGCTTGATTTGGTTCATGGATTTAATTTTTTTCTCCTCGACTGAAAATCCTAGTAAGGTATTGTGACCTAGTGTTGGTTAGATCTCTAACTTCTTACTTCTTCTTGGGTTGACCCAAGTTCAGATCTGAACAAGTTTCCAACAAAACCCTCTAAAACTATCGACCCTCCTGGTAAACCAGAAGGCAACACTACACACAGGGTGCACAATGCAGTCTCACTCGAGATAACTCTATGGGTGACTGCAATACCAAGGTGTTTGCAGTCTAGCAATGAGTGGGAATCTAGGAGTGCATTCTATCTTTCTTTATGCATTAAACTTGTTATTGATTCAGGTATTCCTAAGATTCATTCATCTTTAGCCTCATGCATGCATACTAATACATCTAGTTAATCATTCATTCATAAGCTAACCATTAACAGAAAGTAAAGCATTCAGAAACATCACACAGAACACAGGTTTTACTATGGTTCACCCCCTCCTGGGGCTACGTCCACACAGATTTGGCTTCTCTTCTCTTTTATTGAATCCGCTGGAAAATGTAGCATTGCGCGCATTACATCTTCAATCACACAATCTTGAGGAGGTTAAGGAACCTCCGTGAAGCGAACTAGATCACACCAGGCTCCTCAACATGTGACCTAACCCTCAAAATCTAACTTATTCGACTCTTCTACCGCTCAAAAACTTTCAACAACCAACTATGTCTGAACCCTCAAAACAAAAACCTAACAATAATCGAATAGGACCCAACAACACCCAACAACCCCCAACCTAGACCTCCTAGGTCCTTATTTGTAGTCGTTACAATCCTTATCAAAAATCCCAACGCTAATATGGTTAGGCTTGTCTGCCTCCTTGCCACATGGTTTTTCCTCTTGCATGTTGGTTTTCCTTCTTTTTCTGCATGTTGTTTTCTTGCCACTTGTTGCACGTGCTCCAAAAATAGGTCTCTCCTCAAAATAGGTATGTGCCCAACAGTCCCCTAACACTGACATGTGGCTCATCTTGAGCCACTCAGGTGATGCACGCTCCTTGAACAACCTCTTCCAAGCTGTGAAATTTTCCTTCTAGTTCTTCCCCTTTTTCTCTCACCTGCGCAACCTTTACTATAAGCTCTTCTACCCTCTACATTGTGATATGTTCCTTGAGATATTTTACGCTCTGAGCATGATTTTGAGCCATTCTTGTCTTTTCCTCCTCTAGTTCCACAATTATTTGCGCTTCTTTCTCTTGGAGAGGTTCCAACTGGGATTGCCTGACCTGCTTGTTATTTTGCGTAGTCTTTAATTTTGTTTGCAGGGTCTTCATCTCCTGCACGCCCTTCAACCGCTCTGTGATGCTCATGGAATGTTGTCGTTGCTTCAGCTCCTAGATTGCAGTGTTGATTTCCTCCTCTTGCTGGTCTGATTTTTGGACCCTATCATCTTCCTCCAACATCGTCCATAGCTACGTGGTTTTGTCAAACAGTTGTGTGACCTTTTGAACTTCATTCTCCATTATTTCCACTTGTAAAACTGTGTGTTGTTCCCTTTCAGCTGTGACTTCAGGAGGGGTGGTGGGTGTTATTTTTTATTTGATATCCTCAATCTCCTTTTGTAGTCTTTGAGCGTTTGCACAATGATTTGAATATGTTCTTCTGCATTGCTCGTGGCTGCCTACGCGTTGTCTAGAATTCTTGTGAAGACTTCCTTCAACTTCTTCTCTAAGTTATCTGTGTGTTGGTTCTCCTCTTGTGTCTCCATATTTACCTGCTCTACCACCAGTTCTAGTGCCTCCTTGCCATTTATGGCTGCTTGGAATTTTGTCACGTCTATTCTAGCTCATGATTGCACTTCTTACACAATACTGACTTGCAATTTGTATAGTGCCTTTGTTGGTATTTGAGCTAGTAACAATTATACATTGCGCCAAGTCTTTGAGTGGTGTTTGAGATATGGCCTCATCAACCTGCAACATGTTTGTTGTTATCTGGAAGCTCGAACTTGCTTGTGATACATTTTGGATGGTGTCTACTTCGTTCTACGTACTCCTATCCTCAGCTTATGTTGTTTGGGGGATCAACTATGTTCCCTTTCTTTCCTATGTGCTTCTTATATCCTTTCCAAGACCCTCTTAATCTCGGCCAACTTGTTTCTTATCCTTCCTCTCTAGTTCTCGGCCTCTTCTAACTCATCATCTACGCGATCTTGTACCCTCTTTGCTACATGATTGACATCATCCTCAGTAATTGTGTATTCCAGAATTTTCTTATGGGCTTTGGCCTTCTTGCATGGCCCCTCTATATGTATTATCGACTGTTTGGGTGGCCCTGTCTCTTGTGGATTATTTGTTGGCGGGGTTTCCTATGTCGTTGTGTCCCCCTTCATTATTCTTCCTGCGCTGGGGAATTGTATTTCTTTCCTGTTTGCGCATCCTTCTTTGGAGCGCTGCCCTTCTTCTACACCGTTGTCTTTTGACCAAGATTTCCTTGTTGTGTTGATTTCTTGGTCGTTGCACTACCCCCTACAAATGTCTTGGATGAAACTACTTCTACCTCTTTTCTCTTTGGCATGTCTTTGGTAATGACTGGGATCTTCCAGTCATCTTGCTAGTCTCTCATGGCCATTTCAAATTCCTCTGCATTAATGTAGAATTGAAGTTGAAGCCATTATTTCTCTATATCCTTGCGCACTTGGATCCACATGTTATGTTGCGTGGCCCTAAAGTTGGCTATCCCTTGATATTGCGTGACCACTTCTGGAGTGATCGTCCAAGTGTTGGATATGTTGTCTTGTATGTCACTAAGATACTGAGCAAAGGTGTTGGCATTGCCATTGCTTCACTTGGGGTCCAAATTTCTTCCCATTGACGTGTATCGTGCTGCACGACAATGTCCTACTATGTTGGAGAAGTATGACTAGGGAGGCTCTTTCCAGCTAGTTAGTGTTATCAAAATCATTAACCAGGAGTAGTGGAACTCTGTCCCCAAGTCATGTGCATCCTTGTAGTCATCTAGGAACAAGTTCAGTAAGTATGGAGCCCAAATGAGCATGGTGTCTTTTTTGCATTGTGCAGCTACTGCAACAACCCCTGCAAGGACCTCCTCCTTACAGCATTTGTGAAGTAGCTTGCATGCCATTAGCTTGGTTTCCATCCTAATGGTTGCGTCACTGATCTTTTTTATGATTATTCTGCATGAGCCTCTTTCAGTCCCATATGTTTTCTTCATCTCCTCTGCAAGAGCCTTTTCCTTGGCTTTGCCATCCAAGTATTGTGTGGAATTCTCGCCATTTGATGGAAGGCCTGTGATGAATGAAATTAGTTCTACATCTATGGAGATTGGTTCTTCTAACCACAAAAATCCTCCATGGAGGACCATCAACAATTGCTTGACGCAGTTGTTCACATCGTTTCCCCTTCCAAAGTGGGGAATTTCCAGCAAGTTGAGAATTCTTTTATTTTCCAAGCCAGTCACCCATTGCTTTGGCTGCATGATTGGATCTTCGAATGGCCCTGTGCCTAGGCTTTTCATGTACACATGTTGCGCAAATTCTAGGAATTTGATGGTGTCAGACACATCGTGGTCTGCATACCACAATATTTCAATGCAACCTAGTAAGTTTGGCATAACCTGCACCCCATCTGGAATGTACAGCAAGATGATCGAGGCATCAGGATGCATGCACGATGGGTTGTTTTCCCTTTCTCTTTACCGGTGTGCTAGAGGTCCCAGCCTCTAGTTCTTTGTCTTCCTCGCCTGATTCTAGTTTCCTTGTGATATCTTTGATCTGTACTTCCTCTTGCTATGCAGACCCCACCACAGGTTGTGGTCTTGGCCTGTCAAACTCTGTCCTTTCGCTATCCCCTCCATTCGTTCTGTGGACTGCTTCAGCCCTAGAAGGTTGCAGGTGTTTTCCTATGGTTAAAGGTTTGTGGCCCTGCGCACTGTCGTGTAAGTAGATATCCATCCCAGCTATCATTGGAGCCTGCTCTTCTTCCTTGACCTGTGTGGTGCTCACTGGTTTGACCTGTGGTGAGGGAATTGCATCGACATCGACGATTCCCTCTCTATGTGTAAATTCTTGCTTTGCCTCTATGGTTTCATGTGGTGACCTATGGTTGTTGAGTGTTTTCCGTGTTGTTTGGCTTGGTGCAACAACCTTTGGAGGTGCCATCTTGGGCCATTCTTGGTTCCCTGATTGAGCTTCAACTTCTATGATATCCAACCTCGTCTGTTTTCCTTTCATCTTCGTGCTCCTTAGCTTCATGGGTTTGCAAATGCACAATAAGTCTTGTTTGGCTCGCATTTTCACTTTATATAGAGGGCATCATAAATTCCCTGAATCTTCTCAGAGAATCTTCTTTGGTTTTTATTAATGCGTTGAATCTTGTCAAGTACGCTTCATTCAATTTCATAAATGCCCAATTCGTGCCTTTTTACCCCAACGATCGGTTTTTACTTTTCTGACAGTTGGCCTCTTTTCTAGTTCATTGTACTTTTTCAATGCACCGTACGTTTCCGCTGTGACTTTTTCCTTAGTATGCAGTGTTTGATTCATGTCAACCATATGTTGCACGCGGTCACTTTTTCTCTTTGTGGCGTTGATTCCACTATCTGCTGCATGCGATATTTCCCCATATTTATTTTTATTTTTATTTTTATCTTCCTTTTTATGAGTTTTATTTCCTAATATCTACTATAGTACACTGTATACATACCTTTCTTACTACATTGTAACTTTTAAGGGTTAGTAGGTCGATTGTCCATGTACAACTTCAGTCGACTACCATTGATCATTCATTTCAATTATGTTCCTCCCAAGTCCTTTAACTGTACAGATCCCCCATCTGTGATAGTATTTACTTCATATGGTCATAGCCAATGCATTTTAAACTTACCAGGGTGTTGGAAATATTTGTTGTCATAAAGTAGAACTAGGTCTCCTTCCTTAAAAATCTTCTTTTTAATGTGTCTATCATGTCAGGATTTGTCTCTTGCTTTATGTACTTCCTAGTGAAATCCCGCCAGAATCATATCCTCCTCCATTTCCATTCATTGTCTTAACCTTTCATGTATTGCGCCTCTTTCTATCATGTTGGTAATTGTTTCTACGTGCAGAATGGGTACCATAAATTCTAATGTTACTATTGCTTCCTGCACATACACCAATATGAATGGTGTCTGTCCTGTCAACTTCTTACATGTGGTCCTATATACCCATATTACTACTGGTATCTTCAAGTCCCAATCATCACTGTTGACATTGTAGATTTTAGTCAAATCATTTTCCAAAATCTTATTGAAATCTTCTAGTGTTCCATTTTCATGAGGATGATATGGTGTACTCTTCTAGTGATAGACTTCAAACACCTTAGTCACATCCCTAATTGTATTATTGATAAAATGAGTGCCTTGGTCACTCATCAGAATCCTAGGACATCCAAATATGGTGATCACTTGTTCAAATAAGAAGTGTGTTTTTGTCTTTGCGCTATAGTATTTGACGGTGTTGTTTCTACCCATGTTGTTAAGTATTCAGTCACAGTAATGATATATCTAGCTACTGACCTTTTTGCTGGTGGATTAATAGGTCCCACAAAGTCTATTTCCCATTTTTTGAATACCTGCAGAGTCACTTGTGCTCTTAGAGGTATCTCATCCCTTCTGTTGGGTGTTCCAAACCTCTGACATACATCACATTTCTGAAAACATTCCTTGGCATCTTTATGGATTGTTAGACACCATAATCCTATGCACAATACCTTCTGCGCGGTATCTTTACCTGCATAGTGTCCTCCAACTATACCTTCATGAGCTTCTACCAAAATTATGGGCCTTTCATGTTCTAATACACACCTTCTCAAAATACTATCTGCGCCCACATTGTATAAATGTCTTGCAATAAGTTGATATTCTGCATCTCGGACTACCAGATTTTTCTTCTGCACAGTGCTAAACTCTTGTGGTGCAACCCATGTACTTAAGTATTCAGTAATATCAGTGAAATATTCATCAACTACTTGTATTGAAAATAGTTGTGCATCAAGGAAGTTGTCTTCCAAGTTAGTAGGTTCTTCTCCATTAGTAACCCTTGACAGGTGATCATGTCCTGCGTTTATCTTCCCTAGTTTGACTATCACTTCGAAATCAAATTCTTGGAATATCAATATCCATCTACAGATCCTCCCCCCCAACACTGGCTTGTTGACTAGATATTTTTGGGTAGAATGGTCTATGAACATTTTAAAGTGTTTACCCAGTAAGTAGTGCATGAACTTTTGAAGTGCATATACCATGGATAGGCCTTCTCTTTCTGTGGTATTGTAATTCTTCTATGATTCTGACAACTTTTTGCTTACAAAGGCTATAGGATGGTCTAAGTCCCCTGCTCCTAGCTACACCATAATTGTTCCCAGTGCTATGGTTGATGCATCTACATGCACATGAAATGTATTTTCCAGTCTGGGAATACTAGGATAGGTGTTTTGACCATCTTTTCTTTTAAGGTGTCCAATCCTTGTTGACAATCCTCATTCCACTGAAATTTGATGTCATTCTTTAACAATGTTTCCATTGGTGCGTTAATCTGCGCATACCCCTTTATAAATTTCAAGTAATAGCCTATATGTCCTAGTGTTTCTCTTAACTGGTGCACTGACTTTGGTGGTGGAAAATTTACAATGACTGCAATCTTAGCAGGATCCACTAGTAACCCTTGTTTACACATTACATGTCCCAACAATATTCCAAAAGGTGTCCCAAAAATATATTTCTTGAAATTCAATGATATCTGACATTGTCTACATCTTTCCAAAATTAATCTTAACACTTCTACATGGTCCTTTAACAGACTATATACATCCATTCATCTAAATATACTTCTAGAAACCGATGTATGAATTCCTTAAAAGGAGTTGTGACTACTCTTGAAAATATGGTTGGTGCATTTTTCAGCCCAAATGGCATGACTATATCTTGGTAGGATCCCCGTTCTGTAGAAAAAGTATTCTTATACATGTCTTATAAATATATTTTGATCTGATGATTTCCTGAGAGTCCATCTATAAATGAATATGATTCCTGGCCTCCCACATTCTCTAAGACCTCATCTATAAAAGGGGTAGGGAAAGGGTCATGTAAGAAAGCATCATTAAGTTTCCTCAAATCTACACAAATCCTTATCCCCCCCTTGTTTCTTTTCTTGGACTACCATAGGGATGATCCACTCAGATTCCTCCACTCATTCTATGATACCATCTTCCAAAATTCTTTCAATTTTTTTCTTTCACTTTCTGCTTATATATTGGATTTAGTCTATAGGTGATCTGGATTATTTTTGGCATGAAATGAGAGTGGAGATATAATAAAGAAATGTATAGAGATATCTTGGATATCCAATAATATAACATAAATGTATCATAGATGAAACCATAAACACATAAATACAATAATACACAATTTTCTATTAATGAGCGAAAACGTACAAAGACTGTAAAAATACAGAGTGAAATACTCACTAGAATGGTGGCGGCTTATATCTGAGAAGAGATGTGTCCTCTACTCGCATTCGCAAGAAGATTATTTTACAATGAGGCTCCAAAGGCATTTTTATCATAAATAAAATCCAAAACCCTAACCCTGGAAGATGAAAAACCAACCGTTTTGTGGACCTCGTTTTGGGTAGTTTGGTGTATCAACTTCCCGGGGCGTAACTTTGGCATAATCTTTGTTTGGGGCACATGATAGCTCATTGGAAAGGTATCATCAAGAAGATTCATTTTGGGGGCTAAATTAGAGCCTTCGACTATCATTGAGAAGCTCTATCTCGAAAAACCTTCATTTAGGCCCTCAAAATGGCCCCGTAAGTTAAAAACTGCTAAAAATAGTAAATTACCAAAATTGCCATAAAACTGTTTTGAGCCAGTTGGAAAAGGTGGATGGCCATCGATATGCGCCTGGATAAGTAGGGTCTCTTCTTGACAAGTCTAGCCTCAGGTTTGAGGGGTATCTTCATCTCACCTAGCCCCCCTGCTATGCCTTTCATCTCTGTAAAGATCGTTGGAAATAGGTCACTGTATTCGTGCAATAACTTTATTATTATTTCTACTGTTTTCTCATCCCAATAGTATTTGATACTTGCCATTTTAGGATTTTCATTTGTACCAATATTTACTTTCTTAATTTTTATTAGTGAAACAAATACTTCTGATTCCAGAGATGGACCTTCCACCTCTCTTTCTCCTTCAATTTTTGTAATCTGAATGTTGTGCGGGTCATCTTCATCTGGTGCTTCTTCTTCCACATGATAACATGAAAGTAAGTCTTTGATTGTCTGTCTATTATGTTGTTGATATTGTTTCATGATTTCAACTTCTGGTTCATCCATAAATATCATTCCTTGTATCAACTTCAGCGTTGAATCAATGTTGGGGTTCTCATGTTCAAATGAGAAGGTTACTACAAAATTTCGTTGTAAGCCTGTCCATTATGTAGTGTCTTTGCGCATCTCCTAGTCTATATATCAGTTCCCTGGGATTCCTTCCAATGTATGGGTAAAGTGATGAGGCCATTCCTCTGGTGGTGTCATCCTCCATTGTGACTTTCACTTTTCCAATTGTTTCATTGGTGTTCCTTGTCCATCATACATATGCATTTTATTTCTCCCCTGCTCTATGCTAAATCTAATGCGCAATAGTCATTTACACTGATACCAGTCCTGAATGGTTTCTTTGTGTGCACCCCACCATCTTGCAGGTGTTTCCTTCAGTGCAATATCTAGGGATAAGAGCCTCTGATTTTCTAGTATTTCCTCTTCATATTTTGTAAGAAATTCCTCTAAGTAATTTAACCCATGAAAACTAGGAGGTTCTCTTATCTCTGTACCAACTCATCTTACTGCACGGTCTATTCTTGTGCACCTCCTTGTGGAAAATTCGTGTAATCGATGTTGCCAATTCTCCAAACCTGTGTATGAGTCAGAAGCACATGATGTAATGCTTCTCAAACTGAGTAACCCATATGCAATTGTTGAGTACCTCATATGCAGTTGGTTTAACACAATCCTCTTCCACGTGGTAGTTCTGTACAATTGGTTTATTTCCTCCAGATCTAAACAAGTGGGTTCTACAAACCTTTCTCCTTCTGAGGGATCTAATGGGGAAATGACTCTATATTCACCTGATTCAAAATTCATTTTCCTTGTCTTCAGGTTGATTATAGCTTGGTTATAAAATGCCCAATCCAATCCAAGCAATGTTGTGTAAGGTTTTGTGCCATCTACTATCTCTATTACTTCAAAATCTTCCATAGTGTGCACTACATCCAAATTTACTGTCACACCTTTTAGCCTTCCAATTGGTAATACTCTATGTTGATTTGCTAATTTCAACTGGACATGTGAATAGCCTAGTGTAGGTTCTCCCATACACCGTCATGTCTTCTTAGGTAAGACATTTACTTTAGAGCCTAAGTCCAGTATGATATCACCCATATTAAATTCCCCAATGTTGGCATTATGTCTAAATTCTCTGCTTGTCCTTCTTCTTGTATGGAGATGATTGACTATTTTTTGTTCTAACTTTCCTTCCACCTTGGTGTTACATATTTCTAGCATATCTTGTAAAATCTTAACAGATGATGGGTCATTGAATAACTTAACACAAGATTGCAGAAAAATATTTATGGTACTTACTTTCTCTAGAGGATGTCCTTCACTGGTATGGTCCATTGAGAATGGCATCCCATATATTGGTGGATTTTCAAATTGTTGCACGACTGATGTAGATACAACATTCTACTTGAGACACTCCTATCTGGCTTCCTTAAACGTTTCATTTTCCTTCCATGCATCAAACTGCTTATGTGGTTCAATATTCTTCTTAATCCATTGGTGTTGATCTGGATTACGCGATACTGCATCAGTTCTTGTCTTGGATCCTCCTCGAGTGACTATGTTGATTTTTCTCCCATCATCCCTGGATTCTGCAAAGATCCACTGGACATTCTAGTTGTCCTGGTTTTTTTTTTCTTGGATCTTCCCCAAAAGTATCGAGCAGTCTTTCGTGTCATGATCTGTTGTGTGACATTACATACATGTCGCTGGTGGGAGTGGACATTCCCTTGCATAATGTCCTGGTTTTCGCAGTTGTGGCACACTATTGGTCCTATGCCTTGTCCAAATCCTCCTCTACCTCGTCCTCCACCTATATATTGTAATGTCCCCCACCTCTTAGAGAGGTGATGAGGAGACTCAGTGGCCTGGGCACCCCCACTAGGTCATAGTCTCACACTGAAGGGGGGAAAGTCAAGAAGTTAAAAGTTATATTTTTAAGTTGACTTAAGAAAGGAAAAGGATAAAGGAGTAAAAGATAACTCAACAGAAGA
>JASDQU010437593.1:36950-55997 GCA_032191745.1 Picea mariana | reverse complement strand
TCTTGGAGAGTTTCATAGCATTTGGAGGCCTCCTTCATCAGGGCCGAACCAGCTAGGGTTTCAGTCATCCAGTGGGGCACCCCATTCTGTGGGAAATTTAGATCTGCGGGGTTTGAGAGTGGATTTGGGAATTTGGACATCTGGGTTGTCCTTACAGTTGCCCGATCTATCATTTGGCATATTTCTCGAGATGATTGGACACTTCTGGTAG
The DNA here is from genome assembly GCA_032191745.1 of Picea mariana. Taxonomy (NCBI): domain Eukaryota; kingdom Viridiplantae; phylum Streptophyta; class Pinopsida; order Pinales; family Pinaceae; genus Picea; species Picea mariana. The sequence continues at coordinate 55,786 of JASDQU010437593.1, read as the reverse complement.
CAAGGCAGAATTATTGAGGGCTTCAACATTCTAGCAGACGTGGCACTTTCCAGCTTGGAGGTTGAGAATTAGTACGGCTCAGATCTGTTTGATTCAGTCTTCATTGTATATCTAGCCTTTGGAGGCTTATTTTGTATTGTCGAGAGAATTTTGTAGCAGCTCATATCTATTGCTTGTACGACCATCTGAGGTTCATGCCAGATCGGCCATCTATTGTATTGATCTTACATTTCTCATAATAAAAAGGTCAGATCTTTTCTTGTGCTTCTACATATTGAATATATTGGGATCTCCATGTGTTGATGAATCTTGTATGCACTTAATAACTCAATAAATTAGTAGTAGTTAGTGATTCCAAGAAAGAATTTGGCTTCGGATCATTACATATATCGACCTCGATCTCCTTGTGGCACATTGTATTGAGGTACCTAGTTATACGACGTGGGGTTATACTGAGGCTACACATTATTATACTGTGGCTACGAAGTGTTGTACTGTTGTTGCACATTATTGTATGGTGGTGGTATCTAGTTGAACTAAGGTGCAACTTGTCCTGTCATCATTTCTGCTTTTACCCTATAAGTATCTGAAGTTCTTTCTCTCATCAGCTCCATCGTCCTACAATCCTTGTCATCATGACCCACTGACTTGTAAAAAATTCAATATGAACTTTTGGGTACTATCTTTTATTTCTGCATCATGGGAAATGATATGGATCATGTCCATGTGTCTTACAAATCTTGCACCATGGTCCTCTTGTTGGAAATGGATTTGGCACCCCTATCATCATATACTGCGTGAAAGTTGGACATTCATTCTTATGGTTTCCTTTTGTCTTGCATAAGGTACACCAAACAACTTCTCTTTTCTCTTTACCCTTATTCTGGTTAAGTTGAAATGTTAGATTCTTCCAATCCTCCTTCAACTCCTCTATTATCGGATCAGCCTGTTGATATTGGTTCTCTTCGAGTTGTAAGGCTTCCTATAAAGTCTCTGCCTAAGTTTGGAACTCATGATTTCTTAATGGGTATTTCAAATGTGGTAGCAGAGAGTTCACAAATAGATGCATATGTTGCATGTCAGTCATTGCATATTTCAACTTACCTTTTAGAAACTTAAACCTTTGATCAATCTCCCAAACATTCTCACCTGGTTTCTATCTGATTTCGTTCATTTCATTCATATACTGGTCTTCTAAGATGGGCTTCTGAAATTCACTTATCAGTAGTTTTTTCACATCTACAATAGTCTTTGTTACTCCTGGTAGATTGTTTACGTCTAGGCTCATGCACCAGTCCAATGCACAGACTCTTAGTGTGATTGCTAACTGCGCGAGCTTTGTATCCTCGTCTATGATCTTCTCTGCTTCCCAAATATTCTCACTGATAAATAAGTTTTTTTCAGGGTCCTCCGATGCCTCTCCCCGAAATTTTGGTAACCTGATCGTGGGATATTGTCCTTCCATTTTAAACTATGTTGAATTAATACCTCCGTGCGGTGTATATATTTGATTGTTACTTCCTGAACTGACTCCTCCAGTTACTGCTCCTTGCTTGGATGTGTTTCCTGATGTCTTTCTTCCACTAAAATTTGGTTTTCTAAACACTGAAACTGGATTTTCTATTTACTGAACTATACCCTTTAATATCGTTTACCTATGATTTCCTGGGTGGGAATCCACTTGATTACAGGTTTTGAGTCACTTGATGCCGGGACTCGCCCTCTCTGGTGTGTTAGTCGCACATGGGGTTGTAGGTTCCACACTGATAGTGATCTGGATTGGAGTTCTGCCTTCTGTTCCTGCCCTTGGACCTCCAATTTTCCTTTCATATGTTTTTCACATGATTTCCTCAATATTCTCCACGTCCCAAAGATCCTATACCTCTTCTTCATTTCTTTCCAAGCCCTCTCTATCAGCTATGGTTCTCTTTTTGTTTTTCATATTATATTGGTAGGGTACTCCACTGCACATCTTTCCAGCTTTTTCCATTATCTGCTTTATTTGGTCTTCCTCCATCATGATTGGGTCCATGGCCTCCTCCTTCTTTCCTTTATCCATCTCTTCATCCATTTCTCAACTTCTTGTCAGTGCTTCCCCCCTTCCCCCATGCATGCAAGGAAGTCTAGTTGCATGATTCCATGGTAATCACACCGTTGCCATACAATAAAATCTTGATTGAAGTATACAATGATCTGATGTACCTACCTCTTGGTCCTTTTAGAAAATCCTTCTCTGTTGCGGTGTAAGACTTCGCGGTATCTACTGCAAATTCGGTGATAAACCTTGCAACAATACTGTCTAACTAGAAATCTACTTCACGCGTGAATTTGTTATTAACTCGTTGTAACTGTGCGGTCTCCATAGGGTTCCACTCCAACTGTCTAATGTGATTTGTAGGGTGGTTTAGTTTTAACCTTAATAACCAATCCTGCAACAAATGCAGGAAGTCACAGAAAAATACCTCGTGCAGGTCGCTAAACACGTATTTGTCAATATATTTGTGTGGTGTTAGCTTAGGGGTTTTGTTGTCCTTCTATGCAAACTTGAGTTCCTTCATTTTCAACCATCTTTTGATCTTCGCCTTTGTTGGATTCCATGGCCTGAACATTCCCTTCTATACTTTCATCCTCTACGTGTTTCTTCCACTGACCCCATCCACTCGATCCTATACAGTTCCATCCAGCAACGAAACCATTTGTTGGTTATATCTTTGACTTCTTACTTCTTCTTGGGTTGACCTAGGTTCAAATTTGAACAGGTTTCCAACAAAACCCTCTAAAACTATCGGCCCTCTTGGTAAACCAAAAGGCAAAATGATCCAAGTGAATATTGGTGGCCACCCACCTATTCCACTTGGACCCCCACCATTGCTTCTTTCAGTTTTTCAGTTTCCACATAGTTTACTATTTTTAGCAGTTTTTCGGGTCCTGAACTTCCGGAGCCGTTTTGAGGCCTTAAACGACGTTTTTTGGGAAAACAAGGAGCAACATGGATCTTAGATCATGTTGCTCACCCAAAAGTTGTAGTCCTCGGATAGAACTTTTTAACGAGGTATGGAATGCGTCAAACGAAGATCGTATGCCAAAGTTACGTCCCCGGGAAGTTGATGTACCAACTTACCCAAACGAGGCCCATAGTCTTGGTGTTTCATCTCCTAGGGTTATGTCTTTGGATGTCTAGGGTTTTCCATTGTTTCTCAATAAGAATAGGCCTTCGAGCCTCATTGTAACACAGTTCAGTAGCCAGTAGCCACCACATCTCTTCTCAGAGATAAGCTACCAGCGCCCTAGCTAGTTTATTTCCATTTTGTCTGTAAGCATATTTCAGTCATTTTTTATTAATGAAATGAAGTCTTATTTCCACTGCATCTTTGTGTTTATGTGTATTTTTGTATTTCATTGTGTTCCTACATAAATCCGGATTTATGTAGAAGAGAGAGAAGACAGAAGCCACACAAAAGGATTCCAAGGAAGAAAAAGTCCCAAAGACCAAAAATAAGGATGAAGTATTATTGAGTGCCACATGTTTAGGGGGAGCAGCCCCAAAGAAGAAGGTTACCTTTTGCCATTAAACTCAGGGGGAGAAGCGATACCCTTTGCCATTGATGTCAAAGGGGGAGAGAAATTGGAATCATGATGATAGGGGGAGCATGAGTGTTTCCATCAATGACAAAGGGGGAGATTGTTGGAAGATTGGTTGTTGTCATTGATGTCAACCCTAGTCATGGGTTTTGGACCGCAAGATTGATGAAGGTATTTGGACATGAAGGAAAATGCACATACAGATACAACACTCATGGATGGATAGTATACATCATGTTGTTTCCAATGGTATGTGGCACGTCACATGGATCCTCATGGTTGAGGAGAAATGAATTTTTGAAGATGACAAAGTGAATTGAAGAAGGAAGTACATGTAGGCCCTAAAAATAATTAAAGAAAAGAATTACAAAATAAGAAAGTGTTAGGTCGGCCCTAATGTTAAAAGGAAGTGACATAAATGGTATAAATAAACATCATTATACATTCATTTGATACAAGTTGAATTTCAGAGGAAATAAGAAGTAAAGAAGGCCGGATTTCAAGGGAGGAAGAAGTCTTTTGGTGATGTGTTCTAAGGTATGTTATTTTCAGGTCATCTTACCATTTTTGCTATAACTGTTTTTTATAGAATGATTCAGATGGTGAAATCACTATGGTATTGAGAAGACACATCAAGGTACCTCTGGTAAAAATTTCAGATCTTGATTCACTATAATTATGGAGATACACTCCGTGGAAGATAGGGTTTGTGACCAGTCCTGAAGCTAGTCAATAAACAGGTGTTCTGGGTAAAACAGTCATAACTTCTTCATACAGAATCCAAATGAAGTGGGACCACTTCCATTGGAAATAGTACGACCTATAGTTTCTTGTGTGCAAGTTTCAGAATTGGATGTTAAATATTGAGCGCGAAGCATGCTGTACAAGTTGGGTCTTCTGAATAGACCAGAATTGAATAAAGTCTACCATTCTTTCTATAACCTCTTTTTGGGGAGGATTCAATGAGTGAAAATTGGAGGAGTTTTCAGAGAATACATTGAGTAATATTATCTATAGGATCAGAGTACTCCAAGAATTGAACAATTGCAGAAATTTAAGAAGTCTCAGGAAGCATTATCAGGTTCTATGTGATGATTGGTTGATGGTGATGATTTAATGTAAAGTTTTATTATCTCTCATATATTCTTGGGTGGAAGGAAGGNCTCATATATTGTGCATGGTGTATTGTGGTGTATTGGTGTAACTCTTATACTATTGTTCATTTCTCATTGGATATAATTGAATGGTTTAAGTATAAGTTGAAAAAGGTTTTTAAATTGTACTTGATACTGATTCACCCCCCTCTCAATATCAACACCCAGCTAAGGTTGTAGACACCTAAGTCTTGCAACCGCCCCTGCCTCTACCTCTGGTGAGACTTCATCTGCTTCGCAGGTGTTGCCGAAAGGGCCAGTAGTTAGGGTTTTGTTGGTGCACTGTTGTAGCATTGAACCTTGGGTCTACCCATGTGCCAACATCAAACATTCTCCCACTTGTTGTTTTCTTTGCATACAGTGGGTTACATGGTTACATAGTCAACAATCCAGGGCAACAATGCCCATAGAACCTCTACACTAAGAGAAATTCTCAGTGCTCATAGATTTTTTTAATGAATCTACAACATTCTTCAAAATTTCCACCTTCATCACCAACACCTTATTTTTTTCAACCATATATGTTAGGTACCTAACCCCTCACGTAGGTAGAATAATATGTTTCCATGTAATAAAGGTCAATATTAATAAGGCCTATCAATAACGAAGAATAAGTCCAATGTAAGAACACCTAATAGAAGCTTCCACTTCTAGAAGGATCTTCCTCTAGATGATTATTTTCATAGACATATTTAGTATAATAGGAGTCGATGGTATGATCATTTTTGTCTTGGATATTATTGTAATAGAGCTCTTCTCTGTTGGAGGTTTCCCCCTTGAAGAGGCAAGTGAACATTACTCTCAGTAGTAAAAGTGTTCTTTCTGGTGGTGTTGTTCTAGTTATATTGTAGTTCATCTGCCATTTCTAGCTATTTATTTATGTTATGCATATTTTTTATATCTGGAATATTATAAGTGGTATTAAAGCACTTTCCTCGACAGAAGATTGTGGGTTAATTTTTTTCAGGGTAGAGACGTATTTTGACATCTTTAAGCTAAAGAAATTTTTCATTACACGCATAAACTCACGGTCGTGGATTCATACACACAGGAAATACAAGTGTTACTTAAGCACACATCTATTGGCCACCCGTGTAACCCCTGTTGGTACCCCTTCGAGTTGTAGCGCATCAGACAACACTTGTATACGAATTGGCCTAGATCTCTTGAATCCCTCCATAGATAAACCGATCGGTCTCCTGAATGCTATAGTGCCACCGAGAACAACACTCGGGAAGATACTCTCTAGTACCTGGGTAGTCGAGTAGTATGGCTAAGGGCACGATCTAGCCTCTTTAGTTGGTTCCCTGAGATATTGGGTCGAGTACTACTATTGCACCCTGCACCTATATCAGAGATCTATAGCACAGGGAAAACCCTTGTCTGTAGAAACCTTGAATACCTAACCCTTGGGATGGAAACAAAAAAAGAACAGAAACTATCTATTGTGACGCAACTATGTTTCCTGCATTCAAGTTGCCAAATTACTACACATTTCTTCCTGTTAAGAATTTGGGAATTTCATCAGTGCGACATTCTTCAAATCAGAGTATAACTCTGCAGGAGTAAAAAAAAGTCTGGATCCTGTTGGCACCATTATTTGAGACCTATTATGTTGGATTTCTCTCTTCTCCCTTATCGTAGTCATACCTATCATTTTTCAACAAAAAAAAAATTGTGGGCCCAACACCCTTATTTGGGATTTACCCCATTGGATTCAACTCGTCACCCTGATCATTGTGATACACTTCACCCATAACCCTTTTTTGTGTGGCACAAGTGTTTTTCAATTAGGCGACCCTTCCTCCTTAACAACAGCAGCGTAAGTAATGCATTGTGATGTATTTGAATGGGAATGAGTTTCTCTCTTTCTTTCGGGTATTGGGAACTGCGAATCGGGGCACCTCCTGGGAATCTACTGTTGTATTGCCTCTTGGTATTTACATTTCACCCTAGCATTACCACTGGACATGTAGTACCGGAATATATTGGATCTACACTGGTCCCACCAGCCCCTTTTCTTGTTCCCTCGTCATCATGGCCCATACTCGTAGCCAAGACTTGGAAGCTCGCTTCACTACCTTGCACTCTAATTTCACAGAAACCCAACAAGAAGTGCAACAGCTCAATGCCAATATTTCCACCATTAATCAAAAGATGAATTCCTCCATCACCGCCTCAATCGTGAAACTCAAACAAGACCTCAAATAAGACATTACTACCCAGCTTCAATCTGTCACTATGATGATCTGTGCCAAGTTGCATATCCCTGCAGATCTTCCCTTGTCTGACCCACCTTTGCATACCGAAGGTGAAACTTCCTCTTAGCCCCCTCACTTTCAACGTGACCTACACCTTCCACATGTGGATGTGACCAAATTTGATGGATAGGATCCCACTGACTGGGTAAATCAAATGGAACATTATTTCTCTTTGTATGGAATTATGAACGAGTTGGCCAAACTCCGGTATGGTGCTCTCCATCTAGATCAAGAACGTTGGCAACGGTGGCAATGGAGAAAAAATGTTCGCCAAGGGTATGTGGCTTGGACACACTCTGTGGAAGATCTTTATGAATGCTTTGACACTGACACCAACCATTTAGGTCGTTTGACAAAGTTGAAACAATCTAGCATAGTGGAAGACTTTATATATGCTTTTGAGTGAATGGCTTTTTGTACAGAGGGCATGTCTGATGCTTTTTTCTGAGAATGTTTTATCAGTGGCCTCAAGGATGAGATTCATGCTCATGTCCTCATGACTTGGCCTCATAGTTGGGTGGACGCTACTAAAAGAGCTAAGGAAGCACAAAAGGTTGTCTCTTCTCAAAACCGAAAACCCTCCTATATTCCTCGCACTAAACCAATAACTCCCACTCCTCCTTCTACTCCACCAAATATCTAGAAATTGACCAGTGATGAAATGGTTGAACACCAACTCAAAGGACTGTGTTATAATTTTGATGAAAAATATTTTTCGGGACACAAGTGTAAGGAACAAAACATTTGTATGGCCATCTCAGAGGATGTTTCGGAAGAGGATGTTGAGGCTCCCCTTGTGTTAGTGTCACCTGAACCAACTGACATAACCCCTCCCTCAGACCCTCCCAAAGTAGAACCAATCATTTCCCTAAATTCTCTCACTAGCTTCTCTGCTCCCCAAACCCTCAATATAATTGGTTACATCAAGCATAGGAAGTTCATCATCCTTGTTGATAGTGGAAGCACCCATAATTTTATTCATCGATGCATTGCCCAAGAAACTAATTGCTATATCTGTGAAGCCAATAATTTTCAAATCATGATTTCCAATGGCGGGTTCATGAAATGTGGACGGCATTGTGAAAATGTGTGTCTTGAAATTGGTGAATAACACCTGAAATCTCACATGTTTTCTATTGACATGGGTGGTTGTGACATTGTGTTGGGTGTAGAATTTCTAAGGACTTTGGGTCCCATTATCATGTGTTTTAAGAAATTAACCATGCAATTCGACCAGGAGGGACAACAATATAAGTTCTAAGGCATCATCATCGATTCCCCAGATATCATTAGTTCCCATCGCATGGAAAATCTACTCAAAAAAGGTCATTCTGGCATTATTTTCCAACTCCATGCCATACAAGCAACTAAGACACCATTTGTGTCGTGGAACCTCCAATCCATCCTCTCTAAGCATCAAGTGGTTTTTTCCACTCCCTAGGGACTTCCTCCTTCCCATGGTGTTCATGATCATTCCATTCTCCTTGTCCTAGGAATCCTTCCTCTCAATATTCGTCCCTATCGTCACCCCTTTTCCCAAAAAAATGAAATTGAGAAAATTGTTCAAGACCTGCTCAACGCAGGTGTTATCTGCTCTAGTAGGATCCCCTACTCTTCACCTGTGGTTATGGTCCTTAATAAATAAGGTTCTTGGTGCATGTGTCCTGACTTCCGCGCCCTAAAAAAACTCACCATTAAAGACAAATTTCTCATTCCTTTCATTGATGACCTCTTGGATGAATTGAGTGGTGCCCAGTTCTTTACTAAATTTGATCTTCATTCTGGTGACCACCAGATCCATATGAAAGAGGAAGACATTCATAAGACATTCCTTATACCCCGACCTTGTTGGGGACATGCAAAGAAGGATCGAGAATGAGCAGACTGCTCTGATACCACTCATCGTGGTGCTAACCACTGTGCTCAACTCTTGTGGGCACAAGACTTCCGATTGGTCGCTTCTCTACACAAGTGATCCATAATTCAGCCACACATACAATACACTCTTGGAGGGTAAGCAAGTTCCCAATTTTCACCTCCAGGATGCTCTGCTTTGTCACCTGGGACACCTTTGTGTTCCTTCAAGCGAGCGTGCCAAGATGATTTGGGAGGCGCACTACAGTCGGGTCGCTGGGAATTTTGGGGTCGAGAAAATCATGGCAGTACTGCAAAAGTATTTCTATTGGCCGAACCTTCGACAAGATGTCAGGAAGTACATCAAGTCCTGCACTGCTTGTGCCATTGCCAAACCGACCATCAAGAAGCAAGGCCTTTATACTCCGCTTCCTACCCCCAGTCGACCTTGGGAATCCATCTCTATGGATTACATGTCAGGCCTTCCTTCTACTAAGCATGGAAATGACTGTGTTTTTGTGGTCGTCGATCGATTCTCGAAGATGTCCATTATGATGGCCTGCAAGAAGAATATCATAGCAGAAGCCACTGCTAAACTCTTCTTTGAATGAGTGTGTGTACACTTTGGAATCCCACAGTCTATCATCTCAGATCGGCACAGTAGGTTCCTCAGTACATTTTGGTCTAGCCTCTGGTCGATGCTGGACACCAAGCTCACCAAGTCCATAGCTTTCCATCCGCAAACTGATGGCCAGACAGAGGTCATCAACTGGATGATCGTACACATTCTTCGCATGTACAATTCAAAGCATCCACGCACATGGGATGAGAGCCTCCCTTATGTACAACACAGCTACAACCGGGCTCTCCATAGCTCAACCAACCACAGCCCCTTTCAAGTGGGCTTAGGATTCTAGCCGCTATGTCCCAATGACATAGCCATGCCATTTGTGGCTACTCAGGAAGATTAAGCTCATGTCTAGTCTGAGGCTAATAAGGAAAATAGCTTCATTGAGCACATTCAACACATCCGCCAATAGGTTCATGACATCTTGGACAGAGCCAATGCTAGGTACAAGCAGCGACATGATCAACATCGGGTGCCACACAACGTTCAGGTGGGTGACAAAGTGTGGCTGCATTTGCAAAAGGAGCGCCTCGTTGGACCCCACCGCAAGCTTCGTTCGCTCCGATATGGGTCATACACCCTCACCAAGGGTGTAGGGGAAAATGCCTTTGAGCTCAGCATTCCACCATTCCTTGGTCTACACCCAGTGTTCAATGTGGACCACCTTCGACCCTACTTTCCACCTCTACTAGACACATTCGACATGGCAGAACAACTCACACCAACAGAGTTAAATATAGACTGCATGGAACAATCCAGAACTGATCAGATCATGGATACACAGATCAAGCACACCTGAAAAAAAAGGATGCCGCTATATCGAGTTGTCAAAGTAGGCCAACTCCTTCACCAAGGCAAGTGGCTCACCAGGGACCAAGTTCAGCAGAAGTTTCCTCATCTCATGGAGGAACTCAATGCAATGGGGACCATTGCTTCCTAAGGGGGGAGGAATGATCCAGGTGGATATTGGTGGTGACACACCTATTCCACTTGGACCCCCACCATTGTTTCTTTTAGTTTTTCAGTTTCCGCACAGTTTACTATTTTTAGCAGTTTTTCGGGTTCTGAACTTCCGGAGTCGTTTTGAGGCCTTAAACGACGTTTTTTGGGAAAACGGGGAGCAACATGGATCATAGATTAATGTTCCTCACCCAAAAGTCGTAGTCCTCGGATAGAAATTTCTAACGAGGTATGGAACGTGTCAAATAGAGATCGTATGCCAAAGTTACGTCCCCGGGAAGTTGATGTACCAACTTACCCAAATGGGGCCCATAGTCTTGGTGTTTCATCTCCTAGGGTTAGGTCTTTGGATGTCTAGGGTTTTCCATTGTTTCTCAATAAGAATAGGCCTTTGAGCCTCATTGTAACATAGTTCAAAGGCCAGTAGCCACCACATCTCTTCTCAGAGATAAGCTACCAGCGCCCTCGCTAGTTTATTTCCATTCTGTCTGTAAGCATATTTCAGTCATTTGTTATTAATGAAATGAAGTCTTATTTCCACTGCATCTCTGTGTTTATGTGTATTTTTGTATTTCATTGTGTTCCTACATAAATCCGGATCACAAAATAGCGCACATGGTGCACAATGCAGTCTCACCCGAGATAGATCTATGGGTGACTGCAATACCCAGGTGTTTGCAGTCTAGGAATGAGTGGGAATTTGGGAGTTTATTCTATCTTTCTTTATGCATTAAACTTATTACTAATTCATGTATTCCTAAGATTCATTCATCTTTAGCCTCATGCATGCATACTAATACATCTAGTTAATCATTCATGCATAAGCTAACCATTAACAGAAAGTAAAGCATTCAGAAACATCACACAGAAAACATGTTTTACTGTATTTCACCCCATCCCGGGGCTACGTCTACACAGATTTGGCTTCTTTGCTCTTTTATTGAATATGTTGGAAAATCTAGCGTTGCACGCATTACATATTCAATCATACAATATTGAGGAAGTTAAGGAACCTTCATGAGGCGGAATAGATCACAACAAGATCTTTAGCCTGCAACCTAACCCTCAAAATATAACTTATTCGACTCTTCTACCGCTCAACAAATTTCAACAATCAACTATGTTTGAACCCTCAAAACAACAACGTAACAATAATTGAACAGGACCCAACGACACCCAAAAACCCCAACCTAGACCTCCTAGGTCCTTATTTATAGTCGTTACAATCCTTATAAAAAACCCTAACCCTAATATGGTTAGGCTTGTCTTCCTCCTTGCCATGTGATTTTTCCTCTTGCATGTTGCTTTTCCTTCTTTTTCTGCATGTTTCTTTCTTGCCACTTGTTACACATGCTCCAAAATTAGGTATTCCTTTCCAAAAATAGGTCTCTCCTCAAAATAGGTTTGCGCCCAACACCTAGTTTTGGTCTTCTTTTCTAGGTAAATTGGGCCTTTGTTCTTGTTTTTTTACTCCATGGTAAGTTCTCTTTTTGGCCATCTCCAATTCAAAAGTGGTTGGGTATCTTATTTGACACTAGGATTTGGTCCAAAATTAAGGCTCTAGAAAACTTGGACGCTCATAGACACTCCAATTGTTGTATCCTTTGTGAAATTTCAAATTTGCGTCGAGTTTAGAGGAGTGTAAACCATATTGAGGATCTACAACTTTTTTCACTATAGTAGCGGGATGACAAGTCAGATTGAATTTCAAAGATTTAAGAATGTTGATTTATTAGAAGTAGTGGCTCGTTAAAGCAAGCATATAGAGAAATTGGCAGTAGACTTCAACATACTTTATGAATTAGTTATAAGTCTTGCTAGGAGCTCACATTCTCTAGTTTCTCTTCCTAATATTTCTATTGGTTATGTTAGAGCAATAGTTAAGGATGAAGAAACAATCCAATGAGTACAAGGAGAGATGCCAAGTGGAAATGCAATCTTGGAGCTCAACTTTTAAGTGGACATTGAGCAAGAAGCCCTTACTGGGCATGTTTTCTTCTAAGTCCAAGTCTTATTATGAATCATAAGGTACTTTACTTACTAACTTAATTTATCAAGTTTTATACTAACAATTTTTTTTTCAAGGGAACAACTCTTGGGGAAACCCACCGGGTACTTCCCCTTATTTCGAGGAAGGTACCTAGGGTAACCTAGATTTTGTAGAAAGTCGAGACCTTTTCGATAGCGTGCTCATTTAAGAGCCAAACATGTCACTTGCAAAAATTAAACCTAGGTGGAGAAAAAACACCCCTCAACTTAAACCACTCAGACTAATCCCAATTGACAAAATTATACTAACAAACTTTATATGTATGTTAGCTAAATTATAAGAACTAATAGTAAACAATCACTTTGAAATTTTAAATATATATTTAATATTTCAATTTTACTATATATTAATTTAGTATACATTTCAACCACAACCTCTCTTTTCTAATATAAATAATAATCATTTCAATTTATATAAAAAACAATAAATAATAATTATTATTATTTAAAAAATCAATCACCTTAACGAAAGCTTAATAAAAATAACTTAAATTATAATATTAATTTAAATAGAAATTGAATAAGTCTCTTAATCGTCCCAATCACACCCAATGCAAGGTTGTTTCCCTCATCCACCTGTTGATGGAAAACTTTGTGAATATCTTCCAAGGCATATCTAGGTCTTGATTTTGTTCATAAAAGGAAAAGGGGCCTCTCTAGGTTTAGATTTTGTAGATAAAAAGAAAATGGTTTGCTGGTTTGAATCGAGGTTGATTATTGATATTCGTATTAAATAATTACTATAATTTATTTTTATGGAAAACGAAATTAGTGTTTATAACATTTTTATATTTATTAAATGTGTATTAAAAATAATATTAATTTATAAACTAAATAATAAATATATAATGAATAAAATTAAATAAGATATATTATTTATTTTAATATTAAATAATATTAAACATATTATTATTCATAAAATATCGATATTAGTGTTTATAACATTTTTATATTTATTAAATGTGTATTAAAAATAATATTAATTTATAAACTAAATAATAAATATATAATAAATAAAATTAAATAAGATATATCATTTATTTTAATATTAAATAATATTAAACATATTATTATTCATAAAATATCGATGGTTAGATCTATCTTACTTGTCTGAATTAGACACGGCATGTTAGTCTGAATTGAACTCACAGTGTCCATAATCAATGTGATTAGATTCAAGATGGATTAGCATATTATGCCATATTATGATTTTAACAATAACAATATAATAATTATTTTTTTATAATTTAAAATACACAAATATATGATAACTACTTTTTTTATAATTTAAAATATACTAATAAATGTGGTCCATATCTATATAAAAAAGGAATAATTGATATTTATGATATTCATCAAGTAAACATCCCATCCTCAATGTGAAATTCATATGATAGCTATCTTCCTTATAATTTAAAATACATTAATAATTGTAGTCCATATCAAAGTAGGAAGAATTGACATTTATCGTATTCATCCCAGTAATCATCCCATCCCCAATGTGAGATTCCTAGTGAAAACACATTGAGGTTTTGATTTGTTTTAATTGTTAATGGATTTTAGGGGTAAGTCGTTACATATAAATAATGTGATAGTTTATTTTATGTTGTCAGTGAATAGTTATCTTATAATGTAAACTTTACAAAATAAATGTTATGTAATAGAAAATAATTTCAGTTATAAAGAAATGATGTAAATTTAAGTTAAGATAAAAATATAAAGAAATGATCGATAATGGATTAGAATATAAAATATAATAAGTGATTTCCAAAGTTTAATTTAATTTTTAATTGATATAGGTTTTAGGTTTTTGTTGAAGTACTTTTATCGTAAGTAGGTAGAGGTTTCTTACTCAATGAATCTAAAAACAATCAAGCACATTGATGTTGTATGATAGTACATGCACTAGTGCATTTATATATATATCTAAATGCATTGCAAATGACAATTCAAAAAATGATCTCTCTATTGCAAATAACAATTAAAAAAAGACTTCTTACATTCAAATTTTTTAAAACATCACAATGTGTGCTAAATATATAAGTGCATAAGTGTGCATTATCACAAACAATTGTATCACTATATCTTAAAAAAAAATATCTATCTATTATAAATAATAATTAAAAAAAAGACTTCTTACATTTAAATTTTTTAAAACATCACAATGTGTGCTAAATATATAAGTGCATAAGTGTGCATTGTCGCAAACAATTGTATCACTATATCTTAGTACATGACACACCACTTTAGGGTTAAAGAAAATAACTTGAATACTGTAAAAAAAAATACTAATTTTAAAAACTAAGTTTATAGTGATTAGTAACCCTATAAATGCATCATTGCATATAATATCATGAATATCATGTTAGGCTTAACTATYGTGAAAAAAATGATGATCAATGCACCATAGACATATAATTACATAGGTGTATAGTGATACTTGGAAAATTGAAATAATTCTAAATTAAAAAAATATTAAACTACATTTATATTTTATAAAATAAGTTATTATTAAAAAATTGCTATGCATTGTGTATTAAATATCTGACTGCACTGATGATTTAGGTGGATATTGGTGACCACCTACCTGTTCCAAATTTCAATTGGCTCATTTGGACAGTTTTCAGTTCAACACGTTTCTCTGTAATGGGGACATTTCTTTAATTGTGGGTTCTGCACTTACGAGGTTGTCCTGAAGTCCTACACAACATCCAGGTGGATATTGGTGGTCGCCCACCTATTCCAACTAGCTTATTTTAGAAGTTTTCATGTCAATACATCTTTTTGTATTTCGAGGGCCGTTTTGGGGCTCTAAACAATTATTTCTTGGCTTTCCATAGTCAAACTATAGACAAAGTTAGCGTTTGACGGCATAATGCGTAGTTCTTGAAAATACCTTTCCATTGGGCTATCACACGCTTAAAACAAAGATCGTATGCAAAAGTTACGACATTAGGAAGTTAATGTACTAACTTACCCCAACGGGACCCACATGAATTTTGGCACTTCATCTCCTAGGGTTAGGTTTTTGGATGTCTACGGTTTTGGAATTCATGTTTATCATAAAAATTCCTTTAGAGCCTCATTGTAATCATGTTCTTGCGAATGAGTGTAGCCGTCACATATATTCTCAGAGATAAGCTGCCAACATTCAAGCGAGTTCATTCACTCTGTATTTTTACAGTCTCTGTACATTTCTTTCATTAATAGAAATCATGTATTGTTGTATTTCTGGAAATATTTGTGTGTATTTCATTGTAATATATATGCTTTCATTTTGTTCCAAAAATAATCTAGATCAGTTGTATCAGAGAAGGCTGCTCTTGATCGTTTTTCAGTGCATGTCCCCAACGAGGCCCGAGTATAGATAGTTGGGTCTCGAGCTTGTTTCTCTTGAGGAAAATCTCTCTCACACGCCCAAAAAATCCTCCATGGTGGAAGAAAAGAAAAACGACAGATCAAAAGATTATATTAACATGTTGCTTCAGCAAGCTCTCGTGCAACAGAGGGACAAAATGATGGAGAATTTTTCCCACATCCTTCAAAACCTGTTAATAGCAATAAGCACATCTTCATCAAGAGACCACTTTGGAGTAACCTCTCCCTTCAAGGTACAAGTTAATTTTGATATTCCAATATTTGAAGGTTAGATATATGAGGATGCCCTAGAAAAATGGTTAAATATGCTAGAAGGTTATTTCTTTGTTCACAATTTTTCCGATAGTGAAAAGATCACCTTCACACTCCTCAAGGCTCCCCCCCATGCCAAATATTGGTTTGAAACTTACTGGGAGCAAAGTTCCACAGATGAATCTAGAATATATGGGTTCGAGCCCACTTGGTATTATTTTGTGGATGCAGTCAAGGAACAATATTACCATGTTGATAACTATAAAGATAATTACATGAGATGGAACACATTGCGACAAGAGAGGGGCCAAACGGTGTTGGAGTTCACAAATACTTTCCATACCTTGCGCACATAGATGAGTATCAATGACTCCGAGAGACATCTGGCTCTGAAATACCATGGGGCTCTGCATAGATACATCCAAACCAAAATGGATTTACTAAACATCTCATCATTGGGAGCTGCCTATCGATGTGATGTCAAAATTGAACAGAAATTTAGGCACTATAACAAATGGGAGTTCGAGTCTACATATCTGCAACAACCAAAGCATGGTAAATATGACCCTAACCAACAACCTCCCGAAAACTAGTCCAAGACATATGAAAAGAAGGGTAAGGGAAAGACAAAGAATGACTCTGGGAAGTGGTGAGACTTCCACAAAAGCCCTTGGCACAACACCAATGAATGTCACTTGAAATACAAGGAGTCAAACTCTGATTCAGAATCTGATCTAGAAAATATTGAAAACATACAGATCATCGATGTAGACGCCACTGCTAATGTCACGACCGCAACAATTCATCCAGAAGAACCAATGGATCCTGAAGAGGGGGGAGCGCCTCTTCCATTCAAAGATGTGGGTGAAGGGGACCCCGTTTTATTTCATTGTTGATAGCGACAACCAAAAGAACCTCATCTCAACTGAGGTCGTCAAACAGTTGGGGTTGTAGACAAAACCATACCTGCAACCATACAACATTGGGTGGCTTCACCAGGGATGAGATCTCCGTGTCAACCAATGGTGTCGCCTGTCCTATGGAATCCAACCCTTCAAGGATGAGGTAGTGTGTGATGTTTCCCCTCTTGATCTCTGTGATGTTGTTTTGGGCCAACCATATATGTGGAAACATCATGTTGTTTATGAGTCTCGACCCCCTAATGTCATTATTACTCTGAGGGGTCAATTATACATGATACCAGAGGTAGTTCCAACTACTGTTCCACCAAAACAGTGCCACAAGGTAATCTCTCATACTGAAAAATTCATTCTCTTCATAGTCAGTTCAAAGGATGCACAAAAGGCCACTACAACCACTACATCCTCAACACCTTCTATCCAACAAAAGCATATTACATAAGAGAAATAAGATATTTTTTCTTCACCTACAACGGTGCCTACGCAATGCCCCATCAAACCTAGAGACAACAGGTTGGTGGAACATATTCAACCCTGCCAACAACAGGTTCGCGACATCCTTCCACACACCAAGCAATGCAACTTCTCCAACAAGACACACAACTCACCAAGATTCAGATTCAGAAAATGATTTCCCCTTTTCCCCGAGCACTCAATGCAATGGAGACCATTTTTTCCTAAGGGGGGAGTATTGATCCAGGTGGATATTGGTGGCCACCCACCTGTTCCAAATTCCAACTAGCTCATCTAGACAGTTTTYAGTTCAACACATTTCTCTGTAATGGGGRCATTTCTTTGTAATTGTGGGTTCTTCACTTATGGGKCTATCTTGAATCCCTACAAATCATCGATGTGGATAWTGGTGGCYGCCCACCTATTCCAACTGGCTTATTTTGGAAGTTTCCATGTCAGTACATCTTTCTGTACTTCTAGGGTCGTTTTAGGGATCTAAACAATGTTTTCTTGGCTTTCCATAGTAAAATTGTAGACAAAGTYAGATTTTGATAGCATAATGCATAGTTCTTGAAAATACCTTTCCAACAGGCTATCACACGCCTAAAACATAGATCATATGTAAAAGTTACGACCTTGGGAAGTTAATGTACTAACTTACCCACATGACTTTTGGTGCTTCATCTCCTAGGGTTGGATGTCTAGGGTTTTGGAATTCATGTTTATCATAAAAAGGCCTTCAGAGCCTCATTTGAATCATCTTCTTGYGAATGAGCGTAACTGTCACATCTCTTCRAGAGTGAGTGGCTCATTTGCTTTGAGGATATGTTTAGGTGGTGTAAAAGAATCAACTAAAATGCCTTATAGTTGGGGGAGTACAAAATCTTATGCAAGGCGTCATTGAACATATAGGGATTTAAGTAATGGGGTATGAATCATTGTAATAGAGCTATATGTTGGTGTCGGTGTGTATAGGCATTAAAATGTTGACATTTTAGTATGATTAACATCAATAAATAATGTTGGTGTTAACTTATGATCCATATGTAAGATCGGTACACCTTGTAGATATATGGCATACAAGATAGCATAAAACCTACAACTTGAAGTAATTCGAGGATGAGATTTATTCCTTGGTATATTTGGGGACCATTGTCCACATTCGATCACAGGAAAGGTACCGATCGTAACTACTTATTCTCCCTTATTTATGTGATCATGTGCTTGGCAGGAATTATACTTGCCTTGCCATTGAAGCTCTGTGATACTTAGAGCTTCAACTTTTTCGAGGTTCTGTTTTGTTCTTAACCATACGACTTCCCCTTAATCACCATCTTTCAATCGA
>JASDQU010437593.1:545-16503 GCA_032191745.1 Picea mariana | reverse complement strand
AAGGGGAGATGGAAAGAATTGTGAAGCATCTAACTATGATCTCATGAGGAAGATGTCATTTGGAGCATCAACATTATGTGTGTGGACTGTTTAAGCAAGGGTTTGGACAAGGAGAGCTTGGTGAAGCTGTGACACTACATCCATGGCTGTAAGTAACACTTTGTTCTCATCAATATAATCAATGCTTGGCCTGTTTCTTTCAAACTTGTACTTGTTCCATATAATTTTGTCTACAGTAGATGGATCTATGTTTTAGCTAATCTCAGTAGAGTAGGAAGTTGTTTTTACTTTTGTTTGTCTTGCAGGATATACCAAGGAGCTCAAGATTGAAGCACATCCTAGACCTTGTAGGGACAAACGACATTCGTAATGTACATGCTTTCCTCCTTCTGTTTTGTTCATCAGATTGATTAGATATAAAAGGAAGTCAGTGTCCATGTTAAGAACCTTCTGTCTTAGAGTTAAGAGTCTAGCTCTCAGGAGGAAATCTACCTGTTCGCAGAGAGATTTTCCTACAACAAAAATTAGTGATTCCATTGGGGATCAAATCGAAACTTTCAGTTTTGGTTTTCCACACAGACTTTGTCTTACCCTTTGTTCTTTTTAGACTTTGTTCACCCCCTATGTCTGATTGAATATGCTAATTGAATCCTTATTCCATCATATTCACTGTGATTGACAAAGTTTGTCTAAGTTTTTGGTTTTTTTTGAAAAATTTCTTGGTTTTAAGACACCAGCGCTCCCCTAGCCTTGATATCAGAGTGCCAACGCTCCCTAAAGGTCTTATATAGAGCGTTATAACGCTCTGGTGCCCCTTACACCAGAGCTCCAACCTTTTTCTCTACAAAAAAACCTTCCATGATTGTCTTTTCTAAAGCCCAATCTCTGTTTTTTCCCTTATTCAACTTCTTTGTGCTTCAATACTTCTTCCTATTGACCTTTGACACTCTACTTTCTGAGAAATAAGCACTTTTTTGTTCATATTTTGTGACCTTCCTCCTTATTTTGAGTTTTTCTACTATTGAGAACTTGGAATCAATCCATTGCTTTCATCTCTCTTATCTAACTGAGCGGGAACTCTGGTGAAGGGAATCAGAAATCTGTGAATCATCTCATTTGGTTCTTTGAGGTCATTTTTTCTTAGCATCTTTCTTTTGTTTGAGATTTTTTTGATTTTATTTTCTTTCTTTTGTTTTCTTTTTTGCTTCTTGTTTCAATCATAGAAGGAGGGTGTGTTGTTTGTGAGAAATCTGCTTACGCTTGTCTGAATCTCCTTGGTCTAAAAAGTTAGTTGACAGGAGAAGTTTTGCATTGCATTAATCATCGTTCGCATACAAACAACAAAGATACATTTTAGTGATTGGTTTGCATATTAGAAAGAATTTCTGAAATTTTTTAGCATTACATTGGATTTGATTGAGAACAAATTGATTGAGGACATTCCATATTAGTGTTTGATAGTGAAAACAACTCTTTCTCTTTCCCTTAAATAAGCGTTCATTGAAAAGAAATGATTTCTTATCATATTTTATGCATATTTTTTGGAATTGAGTCATCATTCCATCCATTTCACTTTCATACACCCTTTGAGTAAAGAACAACTGTAAAATGAATGCTAATTAAAAAATTATCTAGAACAATTTTTTTTTAGGATCTTCCACCAACATTAGACTAGGGTTAGCACTTTGGATTAGGCTGTGAATACAACTCTCCAAAGTTTTCTAAACAAACATTAGCATCCTGAGCTAAGGAGAGTCAAATCCAATTGTCGTATAGGTTTTCTAGGATCCCCCTCTCACACATGGGTTACGCACGAGGTCGCATTTGGGTGAATTACGGAGATTATCCCTCCGTGATTCAACTGTTTGTAGTGGTCGGATCGTATATTGGGGGTCACTTGAAGTTATATCCATGATTATGTGTGGGAGCCTCTCGGGTTGATTTCAGACTTGTTATCCTGCCCATGCACTCGGATCGGACTGTCGACTGTACCCACCTAGGGACTAACTACGAATTGGTGTCTTTAGTTGCCATAATCGTTAGGTACTTACACAAGGTGACGGTGAAGGGAAGTCTCACTGTACCTGGAACAAATATTAGTCAAACTCACTCGGGCTCCTTGGAGGGTAAATCCACAATTACTGTGTGGAATCTTGCACCAAGGTGAAATTCTATTAAGCAGGCCACCATTGTAACTATTCCACCATATCCTAGCCCCTTCTTGACTTGATCACGTGACATTGGATTTCATCACCAACTAGTACAATCATTGAGAGAAGTTTTGTTTGCTTGGTTGATTCCTAAATTTTATTAGCATATGATGTTTCTTTCAATTAGTTGGCCCTATATTTTCAGTGTGTTATGTTATTCTCCAAAATTGAGCCTGTAGATGATAAAGGTCTTTGTCGATCGCATAGGATGCAAGTGATGCCTCCAAAAGGCTATCAACCCTTACCTCCTAACCCTCCAGAAGACAACTACCATAGAGAGGTAGAAAATCAATCCGATGCTGGAAGTGTTATTGCTCCTTCATTAAATAACTTAGAAGATGCTTTGGTTACAGCTGAAAATCCCACTCCTCACACCACATCTATGTTGGTAGCCCCTCTCAACCCACTTTTGCTTCATTCAGACTCCCTTGGGAATTTCATAGACAAAGAGGTGCCACGATTACCGGAGAAAACTTTTACCGAAACATATATGGGATCCACAAAACTAATCTTTGGTGATGAGTATAGGACTCCTGTTCATCCTAGCACCATAGTAGATACCAATCCCACACCTTCTTGTTCTATATGGAGGAAATCATCGCGACACAATCTCTATGAGAATTTTGAATCCTTTCGACAACCCTTTCATCCTCATGACCCTCCTGGTAAAACAGGACCATCCGGTCAAACCATGAATCACCCAGTCGATCAAGTCATTCACCCTACTACTATGTCAACACAAGTCCATCCTAATGCTGGACTCATCACCTCTCCTCATATCCAAGGCACTTCAATCCATACCCTTGTTTTTACAAACTTTTCCTCTACAGCTCCACATGTTCCACACGATCCTGTTGGGACATCTTTTCACCCGAGAATGCAAACCCCTGCCAGCCAAACACAACTGGCTGGAGGGAAACCACCATCTAACGAACCTTTCCCTCCTAGAGGACTACCCTTCTATCGTGAGCCTACCCCTCCCAGGGGACAGCCCCCTTTTCATGCTCCTCTTGGAGGGCACCCTCTGTTTGCTAGTCATACCCCAGTCGTTAATCCACTGTTGGCAGGGGGACAACCTTCATTTGCTAGAAACCCTTCACAATCCCAGGGAGTATCTTTAGGAGGCAATTTTATTCAATCCCATGTTGGGGGACACTCATCTCATAACCCACTAGGAGGAGTATCAAATCCTATTCCTTCTGGAACATCTTACGGACAACCTTATTCGGGTGGCATCCCAAACACTACCTAGAGTTCTCTGAGACCACAGCCTTATCCTCCTCATGGGTCTAATGTGTATCCACCTCCAGGATCTACTCCCTACCATCATCAAGGGAAAAATGTTTATCCTCCTCACAGGAAAGCAAATCACTTAGCCTATAATGCTCGGAACCCATCAGGTTATGCAAATGTTTCTCATCCATCATTGAATCCTGCTTATCCTGGCCAGCAACAATCATATGTAGGAGGACCTACTGGTTACAACTATCCACCTAACCCATTTTATGGTCCTACTGGTGTTCCTATGCCACACTAGTATCATCTACGGATTAACCGATAGTTACCTTTCCTTGCGACTCTGGATCTCCTAGACTTGTCTCGGTTAATGAATGATCCTATTTTTAATTCACCGGTTTGGCCAGTCATTCCATCTAAACCTTCTATTGATATTCCAAAATTTGACAGAAAATCTAGCGAAGATCCAAGCAACCATGTGATGACCTTCCATTTGTGGTGTTCATCAAACGCCCTCATGGATGATTTTATACGTTTGCATCTTTTCCAGCGAACACTTATAGGCTCGACAACAAAGTGGTATATTGAACTACCACGTTCTTCTTTTCATAATTTCAATTCGCTTACTATGTCTTTCCTCACGCACTTTCAACTACATATTTGATACGAGATGGGTACTGAACTTTGAACTACATATATTATACGAGATGCATATCTCTGACCATATTCATGAGTGGAGACGACGATGAAGGATGATCAAGGTAATCATTCCTGACATATTATTGGCGGAATGGTTTACTAAATCACTTTTATGCCTGATCGCTCGTGATGTCGCTATGGGTGGCACGGTCATAGAGGAACAAGCCATTGCTTGGGCTCAGTACTTAGATTTGGTTTATTCACAATCTAGTACTTTGTATGATTTTCTTACGAATGTTTCTCGAGCTAATACCGATCCATCTAAGCCGTCATCCTCATCTCATGCGAATGGTGTTATCGGTGTCGTCAAAACTTAATCTACTTCCCAATCAACCACACTCTCCTCTACCTCCCCTCAAACTCAGATCTTTGAGGTGAATGCAATTCAATCTGCCCCTTCACAACAATCTGGAGGTAAGAAGAAGACAAAGAATAAATAAAAAAATAACAATGAACAACCAAAAAATCAAGTTCAAACACCTGTTACCGAAAATGAAAAACACAACAGAAACTGAAATTCATGTGTATCATTTGTGGTGATGATCACTACACTCGATATTGTCCACTTCGCAATGAAGTGGCCAAACTTTTCCAAGGAAAGTCACAACCCACTGTGCTTACTCATCCTTTTCCAAAACAGAAATCCATGGTTTCTCAAACCCCCTATCCTGGGGGCAGTTCTAGCCATCCTAATGATGAGGCCTCATCGAGTGCACATATTTATATGTTTAATGGGATTAATTTGAACACTCACTCTAAGACATACAACACGCTAGGTAACCCTGACAAAGGAACATAAACTAATGGTACCTGTACTTTACCAGATCCATCACCGTCCTTTGTTAGTCTTCCATCGGTTAATCCTCCATTTGGACCACTTCAGATTGAGAAACCTGCATCTGATTCTATATTACACCCTCCTAAGAGCACTATACGTAAAGCTACCTTTAATCCTAGTTCACGTGCTGCCCAAAACTACAACATTGTTGAAGATTTGGCTCAAGCACCATGTGTTATGTCTGCGTTAGAAGTTCTATAGCACTACCCCAGTCTATGTAGAATGCTCTTGGCCTCTATTGTCACTATTGATCCTGAGTCGTCCAACCATATCATGTTTAACCTAGACAATTATGCATCTTGACTCTCCCACCAACTTGCTTTCCAAGTTGATGTTGTTGTTCACAATCAACAAATACACTGAACTATTCTGGATGAGGGAGCCTCGACTTGTGTCATGTCTTTGGCATGTTGGAAAGGTTTAAAATCACACACACTTAACAAATCCCCAATGATGTTACGTGCCTTATATGGGTGAGGTTTTCATCCCCATGGTCTTTTACAGTCCCTGCCCATCTAATCGGGTGGAAAAACTGTTACTGTTGATGTCGAGGTGGCAATGCTCCCCTCGATTACAACTTGTTACTTGGAAGAAGTTGGTTTTATGCTATGAATTTCGTTGCCTCATCGGTCTTTCTATGTGTACAATTTCCTCATCAAGGCAAAATTGTCACTATTGATCAGTTGGATTTCTGCACGATCGATGCTCGCGCTCCTGCTACCAACAATATTCCTTTCTTGGGAGACCACAAGATCACATATGAATGTGTTGGTGTTGGATTACTGAAAGATTCTAGCCTCATGGGTACCTTCCCTACACCACTTCCACCAACTACACATCATATTGCCACTGTCAATATGATTTCGATCGTGGCTTATCAATCTTTGGAATCATCTGACCCTTAGATTGTACCTAGTCTGTTGGAATTCGATGCACTAGGTGACACCATGCCACTTAGTCCAACTGAAACATCATACATTTCTATCCAATCCACTTCTCCCTCATCATAAGACCAACATCTATTGGCACCTAACATTTCCTCGATGCAATCATGATTAAGTTCCTTGCGTTTGCAATCAATTGCATTTCCCCAATTTTTCTCTTGAATGAATCTATCATGGAAATGTTGAGCATTGACGAGCTACCTCGGGATGATAACCATCATCGATCCTCTTTTCTTCCCCCTCGTGAAGAAATTCAGGAAGATATACAGTCTATCTCCCCTCCTGATGTCGATTTTCTATCGTCTCCCATGCCTTCGACTTCCGATGATTTGGATCCGGTAGTTGACATGGTGATTTCTTCAGTAAGGCTATTGGAGCTTGATCTCCTTACCCCTATCGCGGCCCTCGACATGTGTTCCTTCCAGAGACTTTATCTTCCATCCAATGAAGATCTCTTGGAATCCATGACCGATTTTTTCCCCTTGACATGGTGTCCTTCCAGAGAATTATCCTCTTGGATGATCAAAATCTGGACCAGGGGTCAAATTTTAGCTCAAAAATCAACATTCTCGGATTTGCCTCAAAACAAATGAGACTGTATCCCTCATCTTCATGAATCCAACGCAATTCGTTTCGTCTCAAACGGACGTCGGGAGTGAGAGATATCGTGATCTATTCGAATCATCAAATACGGAAAAAAAAGGATGCTGCCTGGGCAGTCCATACAGGCTGACGTGGTAGAGTCCATACATGCTGATGTGGCGATCGTATGATGACATGGCAGGTGGTGATGTTTCAGTTTCAGATTGGCAGTTGTGGTCGAATCAGTGGACGACACGTGGCCGTTATTGGGAAAATGGTAAGGTGCCACATGGCCCAGTCATGGGCTGCTACGTGGCACCCCTTTATTGGCTATTGGTCTATTTGGTTTGATAAAAAAAAATTGTAGTCCACTGGACTCGAACCGTGAACCTCCCCATAGTCCAAAGTCTTTGCATGTCCGTCGTGCCAACGCGCCATGCGGTGGTGCTTGTTAAAAATATGGTTTTAATTTTATTTGAATTAGCATATTGTAATGAATGGCGGGGGGACGGGCCGGGGCTTAGCCTCGACCCATGGTCATATCACTTGATATGTGACCATACATTTATGTATTATGCAAGCATGTTAAAACCTCGGTCACACATATTATATATAACCGCTATATATGTAAACGGAGCGCGGGTTTTGTGTGATTCAAATGTTAAACCCCACGGTTATATATGTTGTAATGTGACTGATCACAGAGTTTGGGCGTGTTTTAAAATGTGGTTTAAATGGTTACAACGACCCTCCATATTTCTTTGTTCTATTCGTTTGGGAATGAGCCCTTTTTGTTGCTAGCCCGAGGTCGTATGGAGGATCTCATGTGCCCAGGTGCTAGGCGGTTAGGGGCTGGAGACGCCCTAACCATCCTACAGTTTTCACAGTTATTCAGTTGTGCGCATGTGCTAGGTTTTAACATGAATTTGGAGCGTGTTCTTGGTTCAAGCACACAAGGGTGCATTTTGGCGAACCAGTTTCAGCAAGGTTGAAGGAGGAAAATGGAGGAGGCCTAACTTCTTCATCTTTTGGCCGATTGAGGTGCCGTAAAAGCCCAGCTAGGGGTTTTTGGACGTGCTGAATCCATTGGTGCTATTATCAAGGCCATTTAAAGACTTATTTTGCAAGATTTTAGCCATTGAAGTCTTAGCAAGCTCCAGGGAGCTTGAAGCCCTCATTGATGGAGGACATGTTTTGGTGAGCCTATGTTTGTTTTCTTTGATTGAATAATCATTTTTGGCTAATTGTTATGCTTTGAACACATTGGGACAGGTTTCAGAGGCTTTTGAGGACTTTTATAGGTGTTTTTTCTAAATATAATCTCAGGGAAGCTTATGGCCACATGTAGTAGAGGTCATGCCCGGATGAGCCATGATCCGTTTTCAGAGTTCTATTAGTCATTTTTGGGGTTTTTATGTGTTCTGATCCCAATGGTACAGTCTATTTTTCCATTGGAGTTGAGAAGCAGCTTGTAAAATAACTTTTGACAAATTAATCCCAGAGAGCCAAGTCCATTGATGGAGGCTCAAGGAGATGTAGCTCGGAGAGGGGTGAACTCCTTTTTCATGTTGTTCTTGTTGTGAGTGTTTGCTGGTTATTGTTTGTTGCAAGTTATTTTTTTCTGTTGTATATATGAAAACAACATATTTAATCTTGCAAAGACCTCACACATAATCATTTAAAGGAAGCATGAACTTAACACATAAGTTTATCTTGCATATTTTAACACATGAAGCAAGGTCCTGTAAAGTTTATTTTAATGAAGTAGAGGGTGCTTGCATAGCATAACAAGTCAGCATTCTATTTTTAGATCATTGGAAGCCATGATCAAGAAGAAGCCACAAGCATAGTTTCCCTTCTCTGTGGCAAGCTTGTTAAAAAATCAAACAGAGGCTACAAGCATAGTTTCTCTTCTCTGTGGCAAGCTCATTAAAAAATGAAATAGAGGCCCTGAGCATAGTTATTTTCCTGTGTCAAGCTCATTAAAAAATGAATTGGTCACCTCTATTGAACCTTCTTTTCATCTACCCTTTTCTTTTTTCTCACCTAGTAGAGAACTTGGCGATAACTTCAAAGTCGGTGAATGAATTGAAGCTTGGAGGGCATGTCTCCATCCTTTGATGATCATTCTCGAGTTAAGACACTAGCTGTCAAGCTGGGGGAATACTGATCTTAGTCTTTGTTCTTTCTTGTGCTTGTAAATACATGAAAATGCATCCAGGTAGACTTTTATCTCTTTTTTGGACTTGTATGGATACATGAAAAAGGAACCCCCTGGAGTCTCCTTTAAGCTCTTTTCAGACTCTCTAAACATGAAAAGATTGTCGAGTGATCTTGCTTCCTTTCCCACTCATTAAAAGGTTTGAAAGGGCGTCTTTCGAGTGATAATTTATCTCTTTTTCAGCCTCGCAAGACTAACATTACGAAAAAGGACAACATTGGAGTCTTGTTTAAGTCATTTTCAGAGTCTCTAAAAATGAAAAACTACCGACTTAACCTTCTATGGACTCGTTAAAACAATCATGCATTGAAGGGCCCATATGGGACCAAACCCTTACTTCTTCTAGTTCATTAAAAAAAGGAAGAGGGACTTACCGAAGGTGAGTTGTATCGAGCATGTGTTACCCTCCTCGAGCTCGTTAAATCAAAAAGAGGTACTCATCTATCTAGATGGGGGGGAAATTGAAGGAAGCAAGCCAAGCAGTTTTTGGGAACGTTACCAGTAACTCTTAGAGTCGCCCTTGAACATGACACTTTGTCTTTGTGCACATATTAATCCGCTGAACCTTTGCACTGAGCCAATCCCTTGAGTTTTTCTTACTCCTTTGGGTCAACCGATGAAAGTCACAGTATCCACTGCATCATCGTGTTTTGGTCCATGTTATGTTTCTGCTGTTGTGCCTCAGTGTTGAAGGGAAGTATCTTCCTCGAGAGTCATCCATCACAAATATCTTGTCTCAATACCCATTTCAGTCCATGTTCATTTGATCTACCAATTTCATCTATGTGTTCATTTCGTGTCGTTGATGAGGGATACATCAAGGCCCTCCTTCGAAGAGTCTATTCCTATCAACTTCAACACATTATCCAGGAACTAGACTTAGAAACCAGTTAGTACTTTGGGACCTGCATGCCTCAATGGCAGGCCTCCTCATGTTAGACAGTGGGTTTACATCATTGACCTCTGATCGGATGATTCCATGGATGTTCGACTTCAGCTCATCCATTCACATTCGTTGGAATGTACTAGAGTACCTTGGGAATCTTTGACATCAATGGTGACCTCCCTCGTGCTTGTTAACGGTTTACATCATTGATCGGTAATCAAGTTGTTTTTGCCATGTTAGAAATTAGGACATCTATTCACATGGTTAGATTCATACTACATCAGGATCGGTAAGAAGACCCTGGGTTGTGTTAGCAGCCAATTCATTTTTTTTTCAATTTCCCTAAAAGTTGCCTACACCCATGTCTAGGAACTTCAAATTTCTGTCGCATTTCGCAAAAAGACGACACTTTCATTTCAAGCGACATTTGCAAATTGGTTTCAATTTAGTTTTCATGACTGAAAGTGTGAAAACTCCTCCATCGTTATTTGAATTGTCATGATATGCTCATTGATATGCTGGTTAGTACTTACCTTTGGTTTATTATTAAGCGGCTGGAATGATTGTTAAAACTATGACCATTTACCTACTCTTACTTTGATTGCGCAATTTGATTTTTTGAAAAGGCATTGAGCATGTTGATTGATGAATTATATTTGATTATGTAGGGGTCATGGTGGATTAAAGGTTTTCTTTTTATGATGTGATCCTAACTATTATGAGCCTTTGACTTATCGATTTTTATCTATTGACACCATGTTTTTAAAAAACTTTTGATTAAAACTTGGATTATGCAACAAGCGC
Source organism: Picea mariana (assembly GCA_032191745.1). Lineage (NCBI taxonomy): Eukaryota > Viridiplantae > Streptophyta > Pinopsida > Pinales > Pinaceae > Picea > Picea mariana. Next base: position 6,083 of record JASDQU010437593.1, on the reverse strand, counting down.
ATGGGTCAAAGGTGAGTTTGATTTCATGGCAATGTTTTACACTTGGCGTGTTGGTGAAACTTTTGGATTTCATGTTGGTTTGAATTATACACATGGCACATTAATATAATTGTTGTTTTGGTTTTACATTGATTAATGGCACATTCATATGGTTATTCACCGCTCAAATTTTCGGGTTGGCCGATTAATGTGTTTTAAACATAATTATTATTGATTGAATAGCATTGTACTGTGCCATTAATACACTGCATGGCGGTGATAATCCCACCACCTTCGCACGCATGCATTGATTCATTCCCCTTTGAGCGCTTGCAGCTGTTAGCCATAACGATTTTTGCCCCTATGTATTGTTGTATTACCCAAACCCTACCATGCACCCGTGCCATGGCTCCGGTCGAAAGGGCTGAGCCCAATGGTAACCAGGCACTGTTGATGTTCGATGGTGCTTATAGTGACCCGGAGGAATTCGGATGGCTCTTGTTCATACGAAAATTTGATGGATATAACCCTAGCGTGGCTCAGCAATTTTCATTAACCTTCGATGGCTGCCGAGCCAAGGTTGGGGATGTGAAATTAGAAATTGATGAGCAATTTCTCAGTTTAGCCACTGTTCTGCCTGCTGTCGGACAGAAATGGTCAAAAAATTGCAAAGTGGAAGATGTCCCATGGACATTACTCTTCCATTCACGAAAGGTGAATTCTTGTGACAAAGGTTTGCCCGCGAACATGCTGAAGCAACGCTGGCACGACTTGCTGATGGTAACCAAGCAGTTCATTACCTGCGAGGGCTGGTATGGTTTCATTTTCTTGTATCACCTTTGGCTACTTATGGTTTTCATGGGCTATGAACTTAATATGCCTTACTACTTGCATAGGAGTCTGTTTAAAATGTCTAAAAGGTATAAATGGAACCAGTTTGATAACAGTCTATTTCATTTCGGGTTAATTAAAATGCTTATGGTTTATGAGTTGGGGTTACACCAAGACTGTTGGGAGGATTTTCTTAAATGCAATAATTTTGGTGACTCGAGCCCACCACAGGTTGATAAACCTATGGTGAGAAAGAGCAAATCAATACCCCTTGTGCCTTATAGTGCTCTGTTGCCTAAACCCATACCTGATTCACCTATTGACCTACCTGGTTCTATGACCCAACATGTCAAAACTGCTAAATCCGTGGCTAAGAGGCCTAAAGCAAAAACCATTGCCAATTCTAAAGGCAAGAAGAACGCCCAGTTAATCTCTCACATGGCAAGAAACAAACCAAAGGCACCTGTTAATCCTGACCCTATTATGGTGAGCAAAGACTCTGACTCAGAGATTGAACGTTACCTGGCAAGTGAGTATCCCTATTCAGAAGGTCTGTGTGATAAAACCGGATATAATTTTGTGAATAACCTACCGTGTGATAAAACCGGATATGATTTTGTGAATAACCTACCACTGTTCTTGAAAAATGATCCTAATTATCCAGGCAGCCTTGTGAAACCCTAGGTGACTCGTTGAAACCCCCTCCTGTCCTATCCGAACCAGCTGCTCCACCATGTGATCAGTGTGGCTCATGGTTGGAAAGGTATTACCTCGATGTGCCAATGCTGTAGTCCAGAATCCATGCTTTGGAGGATCAAGTTGCAAGGCTTACTAGTCAAAAGGCAAAGATGCCATCCACTGATAAGAAACAACGAACAACGGGTTCGATTTTGTTTAAAAACATGGAGTCGGCTACAGCAGTCGTCAATTCAAAATTGGCATAGCTTGAACAGCCTCACTGGTATGACTTTCACCTATTTATAAACTCTRTTTACAYCGTGGACCTGCTCTGTCACACAAGCATGCACTATTGTATATAATTTTGTTTTGATAAATCAATTTTCATTATCGTTTGAGTGTTGATTGGATTTGGTTTTGATTCGAGTAATCGTGGGATTGATTTGATTGTTTTGATTTGGTTTCAATCGAATACTCTGTTGATTATCGAAGTTGTTAATATTTTCTAAACATAGGTTGTTTTTGGTATTCCAATTCTGAACATAGTCAATATCTCATTTTGAATTGGTTACATGTTATGCGATATGGTTAGCTGTTGTGATTATTTGTTCTATGTTCGAATATCATTATGTTATTGCATAACAAAATTGTGAATAGATACACTCAATCAATCCATTCACACTGTTTTATTTGACCATGTTATCATATTGCAATAAATATATTGTTTGAATTCGATTTGAGGAATGAAATTAACCGTATCCAGTCTCACGATTTGTTGCTATAATAGCCATATTCATTTTGATTAGTTACCCAGTTTATATTATGGATTCTGTTGATTCCATCATGCTCCTGTATATTGATTGTGTGGTTATTAATAACGAAATTCGTTGGGTCATTACTCATTGAGCATGATTTTATTTGAACGCAATCCAAACAATTTACCTATCTTTGCACTTGATTGAATGATATCTATCTATCGCTATTGCTATAACGAGTCAATGATGGTTATGATCATTATTTCTGTTAAACATGTGATACCCTGCAATCGAAATCTATGGTAGAGTTTTGTGGATGTTGTTACGCATGTTCCATTTTGATTATAATCGTAACAGCCTTTCCATATTGGCATTTGATTAAAACAATGTGGATTTAATACAACAGAATGTGGCAAATCGATTACGATTCTGTTGGATTTTTGTTGTATTGATTACAATTATCGCATCTTATCTGATTCACTGCTTAATTTCATTTGATATTAAACAGGCTTGTCACAATTTGACCATATTTTATGGCAATTAAAAAGCAGAGCATTCTTATCCTGTTTCGATTATATCCTTGTCGATTTGGTTTGATTTGAATGATAAATTTTCTTGAACCATTAGTAATTTGATTTTAATCTACATTAAAAGCAAATTAAATTGGATTGTTTTTAAAAGATTTCGTTTGATTTTTATCTAGTCATGTTTGCTATTTTAGACTAGCTACAGAATCACATGATTCTGTAGTTGAGTCTGTAGGATCAAATTTTTATTATTTTGTTACTGAAATATCTCTCTAATTTGATAATTGTGTTCTATTGTAGGTAAATTCAAAATTGCAGTTGAGATTATGGGCAGTTAGGGGATATTCCAAAGATTTCACTTGCATTTTAGTTGCTTATTTTAGTTGATTTTGGGATTGTTCCCAGATTATGTAAAACAATTTAATATTATTCACAAGGAGGTTTTACCTTGTGAAAAGACTTATATATACTTATGATTTTTGTAATAATGTTCATCCTCATTCGTGGGAGAACAAGGATATGGAGTTTTAATACAGACTGAAGAAGAATTTGGTGTTTTGTCACAGCTTTAGCTTTTCAATATATCAATATTTTGATTTATGTTGTGTATATCATTTTGTTTATGGTTTATGACTACTTTAGCTATCTAAATCATGTGAAAATGATATAATTTTGATCGCTGTTATCCATATCTTGTCTCTTCCAAATAGATAAAAGACATAACAATTGTTAATTCAGTTTGTGAATGACAGGTTTATCTTCTTCATAAGTTGAATTATAAAATATAAGTTTCTTGCATAACAGGTTTCCCTTATTGCAGGGATTTATTAATCATAAGATTGTTATGATTTTCTTTTATGTCTTGTTTGTCCTGTAAAACACTTCAAGGAGCAGCACAACAGATTGTTTACGAGAAGCTTACGGACTAACCGGTGCAAGTTTCCCTCCTCCGATCAGCTTAGAAGTTATCATACACAGGGCAGACTTGGAGCGTTTCCAGGTCAATTAGTCTTCTTCTTACTGGTTTTCTTTAAGTAATTTAATTTAGATATAAGTTTGATTAGATTTATATTAGATTGTTTAATTTCAGTAAATATATTAGATCGTTTAATTTCAGTAGTTTTTATTTATTTTTCATAAAATATAAAAATCAAAAGAGATTCTTGGCTGTCTTAGGGCAGAAAACACATGAGTTTTGCAGGTTTTAATTAAATCTGTAGGTTGTTTATAGTGTACATTTGTGAATAAGTAATATTACAACTGATAATTAAATAGTTGATTTGAGTTATTATAATAGTAATTAGTAGATTTTACATAATAGTTAGAATAGTTAGATTTAGTTTTAGTTTAATTTAGTAGTTTGCTTTAATTAGATTAGTGTATTAGTTAGTTTTTAGTTAGTTTCTTTTAGTTAGTTTTAGTTAGTTTTCTTTGTTTTAGTTAGATTAGTTTAGATTAGTTTTCTCTTCGGTTTAATTAGGACCTTAGGGCGGCCAATGGAGTCATTAAACCCGTTAGGGTGGTTCATTCCAAACGGCTTGGGTTATTTAGACAACCCTGGACCGGTTCCACTCTCTCAGTTGACGGACGGTCAATTTCGCCCGTCAACAAATGGCGCTAGAAGGAGGGATATAACTTAATTAATGGCATGAGGCGGTCGCAAGACTCCTCCCCCACCTAATCACACACCTATAGTGACTAGAAGCCGTTCACAAGATAATATCCCCCCTCCAACAGCAACAACTTCAACCGAAGATCCACAGATCACAGTTGAGCCAACAACCCCTAATCCTACAGGTGATGATATCCAAGAGATCGTTCGTCAATATCTTATCAAGACACATAGTGCCTTAGCTAGTCTTAGGCGACCAAACCGCCCATGGGGTCAACCTTTAGACTTCTCTGATATCAAAGAACAGTTAGGTGATATTAATCCCACTGTGAATCCTACAGATCCAAACACAAATCCTGCTACAGGAGGATCTGGGATACCTCCTTCACCACCTCCCTCATCTCCTTCCTCTTCTGGAGGAGATTCTTCTTCTGATGAAGGCAACTCACCTTCTTGTCCTTCTACACCCACTACCCCAATGGAAAATCAGAACAACCCTGCTAGACCCTGGTTGGACCAGGATGTTGTAGCTGTACCTGGAGCCCAGCACCCTTTACCTAAGCACCCAGAAAAATGGCTTCCTAAGTTTGATCCCGATTCAAAACAGATAGTTGAAGATCATATCAAAAAATTTATGTTAGCCATCAGACTCTGTAACATTGAACATGAAGACGTTGTCTGTAGGTTGTTCCCTTACACCTTTGAGGGTAATGCGTCCACTTGGTACTTTTCCCAACAGCCCCACACCATAGTGTCTTGGGAAAAGTTTGAGTCGTGCTTTTTGGAAAAATTCGGAGATGGCAAACCTCTGGAATTCTTAGTCATGGATCTTTCGATCTTAAAAATGAATTCAAAAGAAAAAGTTAAAGACTTTAATCAAAGATTTTTAACACTTAAAAATCGAATCACTGCAGACTCTATGCCTGATGAGAGTCTTGTAATAGCTTACTACACTAAAGCTCTACATCAAAGTATAGCTATTTGGGTTAAAAGATCTAAAAAGGCCACGTTGTTAGAAGCCTTCTAAGAGGCTACTCAGATTGAAAAGGATATACTTAGCCTTAAGGATTGTTCTAGCAATGAAACTGAGAATGTTTCTTCTTCCAAAAAGAAGATTGAAGTTCTTCCCAGACCTACACAAAACAAAACACAACCC